>JAFVLL020002723.1:87428-117039 GCA_021397915.2 Tor tambroides | reverse complement strand
GAGAATTTTTAATTAAAGTATATTACAAACTTTTCATTTAGACCCTAAAGAATCGTATTAACTTGTACAAAAATGGCATTATATGACCCCTTTAAAAGACACATGGCCATTTATTTCATTAATATTATATTATCTGCAGCTATTTTTTTTTAATATGTTTTTTAACATGTGAAGTGCACATTAAATACAATTAAGCACACTTCTTTTATTTTTTTATTTTTTTATTTATTGTTTATATTGTAAAAGAAAAAAACTTACGAAAAAAAGAAAACTGTTTTACTCAATATAAAACAATTTTTTCCAAAAACAAATAGTCATGGGACTCCAGACCCGGTGGTCTGAATCAGGAAGCAACTCGGTGCACTTGAGCAGCACAAACCCTCAGATTAACCGCGACTGACAGCTATGAATCGCTGTCGCTCAACAAATCTGCAGCTGTTCACTTTACAGGTGTAAAAGTCAAAGTTTAACCCTTGCTTACATGTAATTATTGCAGCTTTCAGAAAAAAAAGTGGAGCTCATAGCCGAGGCTGCAGTGAGATGAGCCATTGAGAAGCTGTCTTTCATCATGCCAACACCGTCTGGAAGACTTGGGCCCGTCTCTGTGGGTTTTATAGCTGCCCCGGCTTGTTATCCCTCCTGGCCCCCGGCCAACCGAAAGTGTGAGAGCCGCAGCGTTACTGTTTGTTACATTTCTCACAGTCGCTAATATCTTTCTCGTGTTGCGCCAGCGTCGTTGGAGGCCAAGAGATCTGGCTGGGGAGCGCAGACTGCAGGTGTTTGCTGACAGTCCTCAGGCATTCTTCTCTGCCATTTAGGCAGAAAAAAACAAGCGAAATTGAGTGGATTAAGACACATGCAGGTACTAACAGCCCCAAGAAGATATTTGACAGAGCACTTCACGCTAACTCAAGACGGGAGCTGCAGCCGCATGATGTCATGCCACTTTCAAGACGTTTTAGCCAACAAGGACAAGACAGATGAAAGACCTGACACACATATTAGAAGCAAATTCCCCCTGTGGTTTATGTTCTGTGCTGTGACTAATGCTACAAGTATAAACCTTCAAAAATACATCAAGGATTGACATACTGTATATGTATCTTTAGCTTCAGTGTGCCAGTAGGAAATATTTCTTTTAGATTTCTGAACAAATGCAAATATTCTGGTAATCCAGTGAGATTTTTGTATGAACAAAGAGTCCATCTAGGGCTAGATTATTTTAGGGTTAAGTTTTTTTTTCACTTGGAAGTGATTGCTAGGGTATTGCGCAACCCGATCTTATGTTCTGACAAATTTTAACTCTTTCCCTGCCTGCATTTTTGATCATTTTGACAAAACTTTCATGGCCCCCATAATATCTCGTTGTATGAATATCTGAACATGGAATATGTCAAAAGAAAGTTTTAAAACAAACAAACAAACAAAAAAGAACTGTTTTATTCTAGCTTTATGCATTCTTTCTTATAAACACTCGAATGTGGGTAAGTTTCGTGGAAAAAAAACAACATTTTAATCAAAAAGCTGAAAAAATCTGAATATGTCTTGATTGGATTTAGAATGATGGAGCTTCACAGTCCTAAACCACTTCCTGGCTCAACATTTCACTCAGTAATATTAGGGCTGTTCACACAGAATGTGTTTTTCCATTCCAAAGCGCTACTTTTACATTGTTTTCTGTGTAAATGCGCTAGACGGACGTGTATGATCGGTACACTT
The DNA here is from genome assembly GCA_021397915.2 of Tor tambroides. Classification (NCBI taxonomy): domain Eukaryota; kingdom Metazoa; phylum Chordata; class Actinopteri; order Cypriniformes; family Cyprinidae; genus Tor; species Tor tambroides. The sequence goes on along the minus strand of JAFVLL020002723.1, from coordinate 115,320 downwards.
GCGTCTTGCATCTTTTGAACGTCTCGCACAAGAACGCCGTGTTTTTAAGACACTGTAAAAATACAGCGCCGCTCAGCAATGCCAGTTCCATAACAGTGGACCAATCAGAAGACCCCTGGAGGCGGGGCAAGCGTTGTGAGCTTTTGTTTACAGTAGCAAGTTGGCATGGCAATGGTTTTATCTGACAGCAAGATGGCGGAGGAGGCATTCTGCGCTTCGGTTTCTTAAATACATTCCTGAGCACTGCGTTTTTAGACGCAAAGATGTGTTTTGTGTGAACAGGGGAGGTGACTGTGTTACATAGCATGCTGTGAATTTGGGGGTGGAGCTATCAAGATAGGAGTGTGATGCTTTTGTGCAGGGGCATGTCTGTTTTGGTGATTTCAAACATCAACAGCATTTCTCAGAAATTGCTTACTGCTCCTTTAACCAAGCGACCAAAGATCTACCACTTTGGAGTGGCTCCCATCAACGCAGAATTATGACGTAAAAGTGGCATGAATTCTTAAATAACTGTTCAGACTGAGGTCGTATCGCAAACATCTGGCCTGCATCGGATTTAGTAACACATATGAAAGTGGCCCAAATCAGAATCTAAAAAATCTGGTTTCAAACAGTCACATATGAGCAAAAAATCTAATTTGGGCCACTTTTGCCTGCAGTCTGAACATAGCCTATGATATTCTGGTCTCTACATGACTTTGTTAGTTGCACCACATGATGCATGATTTGGTGAACAACAGTCTTTCAAGAACTAATTAAGCAGTGAAATTGTTTTGTTAAATTGCTGAAATAATAAGAATTTCATTCTTGTTTCCTTCCTGATATCAGAACAGTTGTGTCACCTTGACATTTGACAACAACAACAACAAAAATGTAATTCATTTTAATCAAAAATTGAAAACATCACATTTTTAATTAATTATTGTATAAATTAATAAATCTGGGCAAAAAATAGTGACCCAAAGATCTCTGCAAAAACAGCTTGATGTAAAGCTGAGCAAGACATCCATATTTTCTCATTACCAATCCATTCAACAGCCATATTTCCAGTTAACTTGAGGTATTATCTTATCTCACACATGCAAAGCCTGTCTTCACCATATATGATTTAAAGCGGTGAACTTGGGCAGGTTTATCAGCACGAGAGGAGAAACCATAGACTTCAAGCAGCTTGATTCTGACACGCTCTCTTTGAGTGGAGTTCAGTTCCAAGTCTTGTGATAATATTCACAGCAACACCTGGACACTTCAAGACATCAGACGCCCACATACTGATCACCTAACAAAACGCAGCTACTCAAAGCTGCTCAGGTTTAAATAGTCTTAAAAATAAATGCTGGTCCGAGATCTGCAACCATCTTCTCTCTTTTTAACAAAAAAGAACAAAGTAAATTGATCAAACTTTCATTAAAAAGTACATTGCAACTAAAATTGATTTGATGCTTTTCCCAATATTAAGCAGTTATCTCCTCATTATTCATCATTATTATTGTTCATTCTAGGTTTAGACATTGAAACAAATCCCTAACAGCTAAAGGGCAATTCAATGGTGATAAAAAATCAAAGAGAAAGGATTGAAAGTGGGACTATATCTAGAGACATGAATGTCATAGAGACTTGAGGTTGGGCTATTTTGACTTAAGACAGCACCAGTGACTCAGAACACCCTACTGTAGTAATGCCCTAGCAACCACCATGAAGACCCTAACAACCATGAAGAATATAATCTCAAACACTCAAAGAACACCTTATCCTTAGTCAGAAAGTTGGTCTTTTCAGGTATGTATTTATTTCATATTTCATGTATGAAATGTGTGAAAGGCAAACTTATATTAGTTTCAAATTTTATCAAGTGTTATATAACAGTTACTAGTGAAACATATGATTAAAAAATCTGGCATTTTTATGGAAATTATAGCCACCAAAATGATCCCCAACATAGGGGTGAGAGATATGACCGAACAGCTTATATCACAATATGAGTAATTTTATTTCACAATAACGATATATCACAATATAGTTATTTTTTAGTAAGGTTTTTATGATGTCAAATTTGTTGATGCCATTGATGATACCATTTTGATATCACTGATTTTTGGATAGCATTATCAATTTCAATATCACAAAACAACTAATATTAGCCATAACATAAGTTAAAAAAAAAACACTCTCAAGTAAGACAAGTAAACGGTCAGTCATAAAATATGAACAAAGAAACTAATTATAAGCAATAGCACAATAAACTACAGTAGAGCAAAGACACATATGAAATACACCTATGTGAAAAACTACCAACCTTACATTTAAACCTAACCACAGCCCTTCAAAAAAGTTACCGTAAATTTTTAATTAAAACACTTTGTCCAGATGAAGATGAGTTCCACCATCTGTAAGCTATGGAATATAGTATGCCACACCACTAGGTGGCGATAGCAAAATAAAAAAGCAAAAGTAGATGATGAACAGTAGTAGTGACAACATCAGCAAGTCCCAGGAGGAGGGGCTCTGATGACATCACCTAGTTGACTGTTTGTTTGTAGGGGCCGTACCTTCTTGTAGTAGGCGTAACTTGTAGAGAGGGTTGATGTCCTGCAGAGTTTAGCTCCAACACACTTGTCTGGAAGTTTCTAGTGAGTCTGAAGACCTTAACTGGCTGATTCAGGTGGGTTTAACTAGGGTGTGAAGCTAAACTCTGCAGGACAGCGGTCCTCCAGGAACAGCTTTGAACACCCCTGATCTAAGAAAAGCTAGCACCCTCTGAACAACAACCTAGCAACTACTATTAACAACCTATGAACCGCAATGCAGTGTTTTTATTGGTAACTAAAACTAAATGAAGGCAGTGTCTGAAACCGCCCCATACCCTCACTGTATATAGTGCACTATTTGAGGTGACAGCCATTTGTTTTGGTGTCCGAAACCATCAAGTGCTCATTCAAATCCAATGATGGACCGCAATAACAATTGTACAACCAATGTTCATTCAGTGGTTAGCAGCTAGAGCAGAGATGCTCAACTCTTGCCTAGCAATGAGCTAGCAACACCCTCGCAGCTACAACATGCTATAAATCCCCCAGAACACCTTAGCAAGATCCATCTGTAGAAACTGCATAGAAATACATTAAAAGCAACACAGGCTCACTGAAAAAAAACATACCTACAATTCACTATGGTTTCCTGCTGAAATAAACTTCAGTAAAATACCAACGACTTCTATTCTTTTACATACAAATTATGATTACAGGGGAGAATCATTCATTAATAAAGTCATATTTTATATTAGGGCCATATGTATGGCTTTTCTGATGTTGTAAACTTGCTTGCTAGCCCACCCGGTACAGCAATGCAGAGCGCTCAGTAATGAGCTCTAACACAAGAAGTCATGATAAAAGATCTCAATAATTTGTAAAAGCAAACTAAAAAGGCATGGTTACTTCAACAAATGCATTTTATTTTCATGTTTACTTTTGTAAACACTATCGGTTAGGTTTAGGGTTCAGGTTTAGTGTTGGTGGTATGCTATTTTTATTTTTAACCTTTTAGCGCCAATCACTGGACATTTTAGTTCCCAACTGCTGGAACACAATCAATGTAATAAAATGCTGCCAGATTGATGTTCATTTGCTTTGGATAAAACAGAAGGCGCTTTTAGCGCCACTCACTGGACGTCTCCCTTTGAAAGTGTCACAAAATGAAATATAAATCTAATTTTTGCAGATATGTTGCCACAGGTACATATTTCCATTGGCCTGGGTTGGTTAAAAAAATTCAAAACTCAAAACATCTAGGCAAACATTGCACATTGTTTCAGAAAATATAAAAATCTACTTAACACCCACACTGACACAAATCATTCACTTTCACATGTAGAATAGTAGAAATCATGAAAACATGGATAACACTTTAGTACAGAGACCAACTGTTACTATTAACTAGTTGCTTATTAGCATACATATTAATAACATGTTGGCTGTTTATTAATTAAAAAGCACATGTTCTGCATTACCATAGTCTACATCCCTAATCCTACCCAATACCTAAACTTAACAACTACCTTACTAACTATTAATAAGCAGCAAATTAGTAGTTTATTGAGGCAAAAGTCATAGTTAATGGTTTGTTAATGGCGAGAATTGGACCTTAAAGTGTGAAACTCACATAGTCTAGTTTCAGGCAACCAGCACAGATATACAGATATACATTTGATATACAGATATACAGTAGATAGGAAAGGGCCATTCAGTGGCAGCATGGCAATCACTCTGAAACCGTCAGCAGTGTCTGAGGAGACCACACTCCATTTTTGCCCATTACTTGAAAGCATGTATGACACACTGCCTGCCAAACCCTGTAATCAGTCGTCTCTCTTTACCGCCATTAGTGTGTTGTGATAGCCACACAGCGTTTTGAGGCCTGTCAGCTTGGTATCCCCTCAAGCTACGACAGGTCCTTGTGGAAATGAGGCATGTCCAAAGCTGCAGTCGGTTAAATCCTGGCAGATGAGGCCTCTACACTCGTGCTCCCTATAAACAAATAGTTCACAATACCTCCACTGATTCCTCCCATTTACTGGCCTGTTTTGAAAATAAGCGAGACTGTGATATTCTTTAATTGCAAAAGTACATTTATGTGAAATTTGGGCGTGATATTTTTTATTCCTAACCAGTTAAATGCAAACCTGCGTCTGATCTTATGATAAATGTTATGAATGGATCTGATCGTGACAAACAGTAATGCACTCTATCATCGTGCACAACCAAAGCTATACTAAAGTTATGATGAAATGGAAGCAGATTTTGAAATGTGGATGTTGCCTTTTAAAAATGACTGCAAGCTTGTGGCAATTGTTATAATGTTTGATAAGGCAAAAAACAAACCCCTAACCCTTTAATATGACTTCAACATGTGACTTTTTATTCATCATTTTAGCCTCATATTGTTGTAATTGATGAGGAGAAGCGATTTCTTTTCTATCACACCTTGAAAATATGCCAGTGTACAAATTTTTTTTAAGTTTTAAATTTATTTTAAGGTAAATCTCTCTCTCTTTTAAATAATATACAATAAATATGGGGATTTTGAGGAGTCATACTACATGTTTTAAACATGAACTAGTTTAAATTAAAGGTTAAATTATCTGTTGGTTGCACCACATGATTTTTATGTCATGAACCAAAGTTTTTACAATGTTTTTAAAGAATTAATAAGTGAAGGAGGATTTCTTAATAAATTAAGCAGTTTTGTTCAAATGTTTTTCCCCAAACTATTAATTAGGTTTTCTTTTCAGGAATTCCGTTTTATTAATGAGGCTTTTTCTTAATTATGGTATTGTAACGCACCGTCTCCACAGGGAATCCAGGAACAGAGATGTAACAAAAGGACTTTTAATATAGAAAACAATGACAGAGAACGTTTCTAAACCAAGGTTACAATTTAAGACGGGACAAAGACTAGGGGAAAACTAAGGACTTTTAAAGGGACAGGAACAAAGGAGCAAACTAGATAATTAAACAAACAAGGCTGGGAACGGATTAACTAATAATAACAAAACGAGGAACGGAACAGGAAGTCCAAATAAGGTCAAACAGGAACTAAGTGGAAACACGCACTTGACAGATCGCCCCCCCTCCCGGTAGGCGCGTCCCGCGCCATAACAGTTCTACCGGGGAAGTGGGGGCGGGTGCCCTGGAGGCTGGTGCAGGGCAGGATACTGGAAAGGCCTCCAGGGCGGGTCAGGCGGCCATGGCGGATCAGGAGCCTCGGGAGGCCATGGCGGAGCAGGGAGCTTGGGAGGCCATGGTGAGTCTGGGGGCTCAGGGAGTCCAGGCGGGACTATTTTTTCAGGGGGATCAGATCTAGGAACCATAGTGGTCTTCCCCACGACCACTATGGTTATCCAGGCCAAGAGTATATAGCCCCCCCCAAAAAAAAAAAGTTTTGGGGAAGCTCCTCTCTGGAGGAGCGGGCACTTGAGGGCGCTCTGGAGGCGCGGACTCTTGGGGGCGCTCTGCCAGCGCGGAAACTTCGAAAACTTGGGGGCGCTCTGACAGCGCAGACACTTGAGGGCTCTCTCGCAACGCGTAGCTGGACGGGACCAGCGGAGACGTAGGAGACGCAGGAGACGAAGGAGAGCTGGGTGGAACCAGCAGAGACATAGGAGGGCCCTTGCGAGGAGCAGGCACAGGAGGGCACTTGCGAGGAGCGGGCACAGGAGGGCACTTGCGAGGAGCGGGCACAGGAGGGCGCTCTGGGGTAAGGAGAGGTGCCGAGAACTCCGGGGGAAGTGCCGTGTCCAGGAGTTCTGGGGTTGGAGCCGGCTGGCTTGCCATATTAATGGCCGGCGAGCTTGCCATACTAACGGCCGGCGGGCTTGCCATACTCACAGCCGGCGGGCTTGTTTTGGGAGCCACGGACGGCGGCATCAATCTCCCGCGAACGGCGGGCCTGGGTAAGCCACGGACGGCGGCGTGATCTCCCGTAAACGGCGGGCCTGGGTGAGCCGCGAACGGCGGCGTGATCTCCCGTGAACGGCGGGCCTTTTAGGTTTGGTCCTGTCTTCTGTAACGCGCCGTCTCCACAGGGAATCCAGAAACAGAGATGTAACAAAAGTACTTTTAATATAGAAAACAATGACAGAAAATGTTTCTAAACCAAGGTTATAATTTAAGACAGGACAAAGACTAGGGGAAAACTAAGGACTTTTAAAGGGACGGGAACAAAGGAGCAAACTAGATAATTAAACAAACAAGGCTGGGAACGGATTAACTAATAATAACAAAACGAGGAACGGAACAGGGCGTCCAAATAAGGTCAAACAGGAACTAAGTGGAAACACACACGTGACAGGTATCAGGACAGTTGTATTTTATCACCCTGACATTTTTAATTTTACTTTTTTTGTATCTAGAGGTAGTGCATATACAGGTGCATCTGAAAAAAATTAGAATATCATGAAAAAGTTCATTTTTTATTTGTAACTTCTTTCAAAAAGTGAAACTTTCATATATTGTAGATTCATTACATGTAAAGTAAAACACTTCAAAAGTTTTTTTGTTTTAATTTTGATGATTAGAGCTTACAGCTCATGAAAGTCAAAAATCCAGTATCTCAAAATATCAGAATATTTACATTTGAGCTTCAAATAACCATCTCTACAATATAAATTCTGGGTATCTCTTGTTCTTTGAAACCATAATAATGGGGAACACTGCTGACTTGGCAATGATCCAGAAGATAATCATTGACACCTTTCACAAAGAGGGTAAGTCACAGAAGGTCATTACTGAAAGGGGTGGCTGTTCACAGTGCTGGAGTGCTGTATCAAAGCATATTAAATGGAAAGTTGACTGGAAGGAAGAATTTGGGTAGGAAAAGGTTCACAAGCAGCAGGGATGACTGCAAGCTTGAGAATACTGTCAAGCAAAGCCGATTCAAACACTCGGGAGAGCTTCAAAAGGAGTGGACTGAAGCTGGAGTCAGTGCATCAAGAGTAACCACGCTTCAAGAAAAGGGCTACCAAGCCACTTCTGAAACAGAAACAATGTCAGAAGCATCTTACTTGGGTTAAAGAGAAAAAGAACTTGACTGTTGTTCAGTGGTCCAAAGTCCTAAAAGTAAATTCTGAATTTCATTTGGAAATCAAGGTCTGGAGGAAGACTGGAGAGGTACAGAATCCAAGCTGCTTGAAGTCCAGTGTGAAGTTTCTGAAGTCAGGGATGATTTGGGGTGCCGTGACATCTGCTGGTGTTGGTCCATTGCGTTTTATCAAGTCCAAAGTCAATGCAGCCGCCTACCAGGAGATTTTGGAGCACTTTATGCTTCCATCTGCTGACAAGCTTTATGAAGATGCTGATTTCCTTTTCCAGCAGGACTTCAGCACCTGCCCACAGTGCCAAAACCACTTCCAAGTGCTTTGCTGACCATGATATTACTGTGCTTGACTGGCCAGCCAACATGCCTGACCTGAACCCATATGGAATCTGAGATATTTTCAAGAGAAAGATGAGAAACAGTCGATCCAACAATCCAGACGAGCTGAAGCTCAATAGTGCCTCAGCAGAGCCACAGGCTGATCGCTTCCATGCCACTCCTCACTGATGCTGGAGTTTGTGCTAAAGGAGCCCCGACCAAGTATTGAGTGCAGAAATGAACATACTTTAAAGAACTTGAACTTTTCTGTTTTTAAAATCCTTTTTTTGATTGATCTGAGGAAATATTCTAATATTTTGAGATACTGGATTTTTTACTTTCATGAGCTGTAAGCTGTAATCATCAAAATTAAACAAACAAATTTTTTTTAAATGGTTTACTTTACATGTAATGAATATAGAATATTTCACTTTTTGAAATAAGTTACAAATAAAAAATTTTGAAAACTTTTTCAGGATATTCTATTTTTTTGAGATGCGCCTGTATGCACAGATGTTAATTGCAATGATTAACGGATTTTTCTTGTTGTGCTCCTAAATAATGATATTTTTTTGTTTTTTGTAATAATATAATACAAAAAGTTATTCTGTGAAAGCAAACCATTCAAACAACTTTGAATAATAAATGAATGAGATGCATACCCTTGTGAAAAATAAATGAATTTTAGCATACCTTTAAAAATACTTATTATGGAAATAATACTTGAAGATGTTTTCACTTAATTGCATGTTATTTACAATTAAATGAAAAAGCATTATTGTTTAAATTTATATTAAGCACATTTGTTTGAACATTATAGTACTTTTTTGACCCACTTAAATGGAACCTACCTACATCTTTATATGAAATTTCATATTTACTTCTATTGTCTTTGAAATATGGTTAAAGTGAACTTTTTAAAATGTGTCCCTCTTACAGTAAGTGGCCTTTTCTTTCATTTATATTACATTATCTGCAAGTACATATACTTTTAAGATCTGAAGTACACTACAAATGCACATTCAAGCACGCTTCTTTTGAGAAGGCTATGTTTTATACATGCATCATAACTAACAGAACAGGACTGAAGACATACATTTATTAAAAACCTTGCAGGTGACTTAAGCGAATGCATGCACTCACAGAGACCTACAATGAATTGTGTTTGGTCAGCCATGAGAAATATGTGGCTGTATTTAAAGGCACACTGCGTCTCGCTGTGGGTCAGTGGCTGTTAGAGATGCAGGCAGGAAGGATTAGTTCCTCACGAAACCCAATCCGACATACTCTTAAAGAGCAGACAGCTTGCCAGGTGCAACCAAGCAAGACCAACAGGAACCCAGCTTTAAGGATCCTAAGTGGGCAATTACAAGTATCTTCCATTAAATAGGATTAACGACGGCAACAAACAGAAACCAGAACTGTCTGTGTATTTACAGAAGAGCGCTGGCTTCAGTTCAGTTTTCATGCCTTCAAATCTTTTCAACTGACTGCCAGGAAAATTATTTTCTAAAACCCTGGAGATATATATATATATATATATATATATATATGTTTACAAAAAAATCCAAAAACATAAAACAGCAAGAAAATAAAAATATTTAACAACATATAACGAAAAATGCCAAGTAATAATTGTTTTTCAAACCTTGACCAATAGCAATGGCAGTTACATATAATGTATTACCCAATCATTCCAGCAGGTGGCGCTGCAGACTATCATGAAAAGAAATATTATTGCTGAAAATAATGCTTAAGAGAGAAATATTGCATTGAAAGTAAGACAATATGTAAAATACAGTATTTTAAAATACAAATTTAAAATAGTATCTTTTGTACTGATTCACATTATGTTAATAAGCTAAAAATAAATAAATAAAAAATTATCATTTACTCATCGCCATGTTGTTCCAAAGCAATATGAGTTCTGTTGAATACAAAAGAAACTATTTTGGTAACCAAATTGTTTTGGGTCTAACTGACTTCCATATTATGGACAAAATTTGTATGGAAGTCAATGGGGACCAAAAACTATTTGGCTACCAACATTCTTCAAAATAGCTTCTTATCTTCACCTTGAGGGTGATGATTACAGAATTTTCTTTTTTTGGGGTGAACTGTCCCTTTAAGGAGAATTGAACTGTTTAAGTTATTGTACTTTTTATTAAAATGAGTGGGGAAAAAATCCCACAGACTCCTAAAGGAGGACTCTTTTGCTTTGGCCTGTAAGTTCTATAAGCACCTAGCAACTAACGTTACCTGACAACGCACAACAACAGCCTCCTTAAACATCAGATGTATAGCAACATGCTAAAACAACACATTAGCAACCCCACAGCAACAAATCTAGCTTCATTTACAATTAGAAACAAAAATAAACCTCTGATTGCTCATCCACTCGCACAATTTTCTGCCATTGTCAAACTGTTTTCGATTCGTATGTTACTTCCATTGACACACAGTATGCCAGTTCATTCCCGTCGATAGTGTGAGATTAGCTTACAGGAAGCCCAGGGTGTCAACCTTTAGTTCATTTGGATATATTTAACCTTTCAGAAGGTTAATACACCCCAGAACAAATGAGATTCATTGCTTACACTTGCATGTGTGTGCTAATCTTGTTCTTCTTTTTTATGGCAATTTCAAAACTTACTTTTGATGGTGCTGCTCCCAAGGAAGACCATGTTTTTTTCTTCTTTTTTTTTTGATGAAGAGATGTAAAGTGTTATTAAAGATGGGAAAAACTGTAAAAATAAGAACATTATTCACAATACTCACTTTTTTCATAACAAGCATATTATGTTTTAATGGATGGATGGCATTTCTGATTTGGGAACTGCAACTCACAAGGACTAAAACAATTACTTCAAATAATAAATTTGTGCTACAACAAATCTGTATCCATCAGTTTGAATGAGCTAAATTTTCCATCATGTGCTATTTTTAGTTGTCATGCAATGCTATTTTAAAATAGCATTAGCAAGTAGCAAATATGTATAGTTTTAGCACTACTACTGTCAGCAAAAGTACAAAAATAAAGCATATTTTCAAACATCGTTTGCCTCAAATGCCCCTTTCGCATTTCACACCTCCACCACCTCAAACATCACTAACACAGCTCTTACAGGTCAATAAAACCAAAGCTGCTTTATTTTGACCATCTCTGATAAAAGTGAAGACATGTCTCAACTGGTAAAGGGGGAAAGGGAAAGGGAAGTGGTGTGTGGCCAAGTATGGTGACCCATACTCAGAATTTGTGCTCTGCATTTAACCCATCCAAGTGCACACACAGTAGTGAACACACACCCGGAGCAGTAGGCAGCCAATGCTGCGGCGCCTGGGGAGCAGTTGGGGGTTCGGTGCCTTGCTCAAGGGTCTCACCTCAGTCGTGGTATTGAGGGTGGAGAGAGTGCTGGTTATTCACTCCCCCCACCTACAATCCCTGCCAGACCTGAGACTCAAACCCACAACCTTCGGGTTACAAGTCCAACTCTCTATCCATTAGGCCATGGCTGCCCCTGTAGGTAGGTTACTTTAAATAAAAGGTCCAGCATACACTTCTTACTGTGTTGCTATGTTTCATGACTACACTCTGTCTAGAGTGAATGCAAGCATCTTGTACAAAATAATATTATTTTTACTTGCAAAGGAGCAGCATCAGCATGCAAAGTATTAATGAAATGTATTATCTTGAAATTGAAATTATATATTAGAATATGTTTACACAACAACAACTGTACTAACAACATATTTTTTTTTCCTTTGCGTTTTTTGAAAAGTTTCACATACAGACAGCAATGTTGTCTGTGCGATCCTAGTTCACACGGATCCACAAAAATGACTTAAGATGCTGTATTACTCATGGCAGGCCAGTAGATGGCGATGTCACTTTGCATAGAAACACTACGCACCCAGAAGCAAGCATACACATTCTGCACGTTCCTCCCCCCCTTTTTATAATTATTATAAAAAAATAATTTTTTTATTTTATTTTTATTTTTTACACATTCTGCACGTACTTGCACATACTTGCATTCACATGACGTCACCGTTTTATCAAATAAATGTTTTTGGAGTTTATATTGAGACGATAATGGTATCAAAAGTGTGTGTTTTCAGGTCCCCAAAATGCTGTTGTTGCGTAAATGAACAGCCAAAACACAAAAAGTTTGTCATTTTTAGCTGAAAATCAATGCGGTGTAAATGCATCAGCGAGCCTCTTTGATAGTTCACACATAAAGATTGCTGATGATTGCGCTGATCACCCGCTAATTTTCCCTCGATCACAGCCCAACCTGTTGGCAAGCTCTTTAACCTGTAAATCAGGCTTAAATCAGGCTTAAAATCCTGTGGTGTGAACTTGCCATTAAGGGCACTGAGCTTTCTTCAGCACTTTTCAGGCCTAAGATATTCTTTCTTCCTGCCAAGTGGCCAAGACCACAAGTGTGGATACTGGGACAGGCCCCTGGAGTCTCTACTAATGAGCTAATGAACTGAATCAGGTGTGTTTGATCAGGATGAGTTTGAAAATATCAGGTGTGTTCGACTTGAGGTGGCGCCGTGCAGACTGATCGGTGGATGACATCAAAGTACTGCGAGAGCAATTAAAAAGCATTTGGGACCATCAACTCTTGCGGTACTTTGATGTCATCCACCGATCGGTCTGTGCGGTGCCACTTCAAGTCGAACACACCTATATACTTTTGGCTTGCCTCCAGGAACAGGGTTGCGAAACACTGGGATAGACATTTGCTGTGGAGCCCAGAAAAAGCATCTATGACTTAGTTCACACTGCAGGCTAAAGTGGCTCAAATCTGACTTTTTTGCCCAAATGTGACCTATACCTGATTTACTTATGACAGTCTGAACAGCACAAATCCGATTTTTTCAAATCAGGCCCAGGCCACTTTCATATGTGGTCCTAAATCGGATACATATCCGATGTTTTGCAAAACTTATTGCGATTATTGGATGGCAGGCACGCTACAAATAATGAATGGAACTAAAGACGTGAAATATTTCCAAGCATTTACACTGTCCTTCCAAGCAAGATGTCAAATTGTTCAGTTTCTTTTAACAATCCCAGTTCATATGTAATATTTTACTGCATAATTATTACATGCTGTACAGAAATATAGGCCTATTTTGTATTCAGTTACTCTCTGCAGTGTGGTAGGCTATAGTCTACACAGAGCTTCGTGATTGATATCGCTTATCCTGCCCGAAAAGACCATAAACATTACAGTTCACGTCTGCAGTAATAATGAACTAACAGACATCCCTGCTGAAAAAACAGCTAAGACCAGCCTGGCCAGCTTGGAAGTGGCCAAAACCCCTCTAAAACCAGCCTGCTGACCAGCTTAAACCAGCTAAGACCAGCCTGGTTGCCTAAGCTGGTTTTAGCTGTTTTTTTCAGCAGGGATATGAATCCTAAAAATGAATAATGTCCGAGCAAATCATGAGTTTTCACTTTACACTTACCTCTGACTAGGCATAAGATTTAGTCTCCAGACGTAGCACTATGCTGAGATGGTGCAACTGGTATAAATTATACGCACGACTTAAAGCGCATTTTATAGTCTTACAACCGGGTGTACGTCCAGCTGGTGCAACCGGCCCCTGGAGATCTTGGCTGGGAGTCCCCTTCAGTAGAAATCACATTAGGCCCCCTCTCTAATCAGGGCTCTTGGAATCATCCGGTACTTCTGTTCTATACAGTATGCAAAAAAACTTATCTGAAATTTGCCGAAAAGAATCCACAACACATTCCCATGCATTTAAATTCCATTAATGTTTAATTGCACGATGTAACAAATAGACATTAACATGTTTAAAGACAGGAACAAAACAGGAAACACTACCAGGTAAATATCCATCTGCACCCTTGTGACCAAAGACTTGGAAATGCATGATCAAAATACAAAAATAATAGACAAACATTTTCTGCATTTACGCTTTACTATCCCATGAGGCCACAGGAGAAGAGTTGTGAACAGTGAAATGGCACAAATGACGCTGTAAGTCACATGACAATGTAGTATGACCGGATTAGGGGAGCGCGGGGTGACTTGAGCCAGTTTTTACTTGTGGTGTGTTTAAAGTGAACACATGACAGTAATGGGTTCAACTTAAATATGTACATAAATTTCAGGATGCGGTGCATCCTTTGGAATAATCACTTTGGGTGTAAAATAAACTGCTTTCAAAATATGGCTTTCCAAAAAAAAAAAAAGTGGTCTCTTGGCTCAACTTGCCCCCAGTGAGGGGTAAGTTGAGCCACATGGAGTTAAACTGTGCCACTGATTATGCTGAAGTAAAACTGAACATTTTCAACTCATGCCATATCAAAGGAAGAGAAATTCAATAAAAATGATGTCTTATAATTATTAGGCTCCAGCTCCCAGCAACCCTAATAAGGATAAAGTGGTTTGGATAATGAATGGAAGGATGACTTCTTAAAAGTTATAATTAAAGATACAGTTCATAACTTTGAAGTCATTTTAAAAATTATTTTAAAAATTCAGTCAATGTTCAAATTGAAGAATAAAATAAAATAATAATAATAAAAAAACAGACAGCAATTGACCTTACAGTAGTGGGCTAATAGTACTCAACATCCCACTTTCATAAAACATACAATTTCATAAAAACTTCAATGGCCAGTTTTCATCAACAAGGCGTGAACCACTGGTTCACGTTACACCATGAATTTTGGCTCAAATTCCCCCACTCCTACCATTTTAATAAACTTGTATCATCCAGCAGTTTAGAGCTAACATCATGCTAACAATAGCCTCATATTATAACTTCATAAAGGGCAAACAAATGTGTGATATTTTTTAAGATTTGTCCATAATTGTTCAGACACAAGAAGCATGAGTACTTGAACATACAAAAATCACTTAGAACAGCAAAAAACAAAAACAAAAAAAACAAACAAATTAACTTAAATCTAGTTACCAATTAACTAGAATACTCTTCAAAGATGTGTGGTCATATCACCAATTTTGTTTAAGGTTTCCTAGAAACAAGGGGTGGCACAACTTCATCACAGGCTCAAATTCCCCTACATAGATACTATCCAGAATTTAGCGAAATTTGTTTTTCATATTAACATAAAATGATAACTGCAAATCCATGTTTTGGTGCCTAGAGTCCATTTGTTTCTTTGAATTGCATGGATCCATTTGCTTCTCTTTTCTGTAGCTTTGGACAGTCTTTAAAGATATACCTCAGATTTCTTGCCAAATCTATTTACTGTATACAGTCAATCGCAAAGCTCTTTCTGGTTTTAGATGTGTTTTGTATGTTCTGTTGCAGCATTCAAGCTGAGAACCAGTGCTGCCATTCAGACTTTTTGCCACTCAGTGGGGAACCGCAGTCGCTCCAGCTGAAGGTGACGTCACGTGCATACCCTCTGTTCTCCACTAGTCTACTACACTCTTAAAAATAAAGCTGCTTCTCGATGCCATAGAAGAACCTTTTTGTCTACATGGGTCCATAAAGAACCTTTAACATCTGAAGAACCAAAAGGTGCTTTGTGGCAAAAGAAGGTTCTTCAGATTATAAAAAGGTAAGCAAGAGATGGTTCTTTAAAGAACCTTTGACTGAATGCTTCTTTGTGGAACCAAAAATGGTTCTTCTATGGCATCTCTTGAAGAAACTTTTAAGCACCTTTATTTTTAAGAGTGTAGGCTAATGATCTGATGAGTTGAATTAGGTGTGTTAGATGATGGACACATCGGAAATGTGCAATGTTGGGAGCATCCAAGACAGATTTAGGAAGCACTGGCGTAAATGTGTCAGGTATTGCAATCTGCAAGATATTAAGTTGGGCCCCTATTTCTTCATGAAATGTTTGAGATGAATCTTTTGTTAAAATCACCATGAAACCAGTCTGAAACAACCCTTGTGATTTACACTGAGGCAAAAAAAGAAGAAGATATTTCA
Organism: Tor tambroides; assembly: GCA_021397915.2. Lineage (NCBI taxonomy): Eukaryota > Metazoa > Chordata > Actinopteri > Cypriniformes > Cyprinidae > Tor > Tor tambroides. The sequence continues at coordinate 99,459 of JAFVLL020002723.1, read as the reverse complement.
TAATCCATGATTCACAACGTTTCATAGAATGCCCCTGAAATCGGAGGTCTCTCGCACACAGACAAATGCTTACAGCTACATGAGCAAGAAAATGGTCATTTATCTTGTTGAAAATACGCCAGCCCTCCTGATCTGAGTTTCCCTAGCATCAGACTGGAGGGAGTTGAGGATGAAGAGACAGTGACAGAAGGTAGATGTGCATGAGTGGGATTTGGTCAAGCTTCTAACAGATATCTGGATTACAGCCAGAGTGCTGTTTTCAGCTTTGGCAGAAAAGCCCTGCGGAAACAGTATCTTGAATCTTTAAAACTAAATATAGAACTACACCAGCTAATAGCTAGTGTTTGTAACTTAGGCTTCAAGTTTGAAGAACATGATGATGAAACTCGTTAGATACTGTAGTCGCACTGCTGTGCTAGCCGGATATAACAATCACTTGCTGTAAAAGTAAGTATTACCACTGTGACTGTAAAGCAAAAGAAAAGTTATAAATATCGTAAACTATGTCTAATCAGTGGCCTTGCTAGATCAATATTAGGTCGATAGAGGGCGCTTATATTTTTTATGGCTCAGTTAAGTAAATTTCCAAGAGATTAGAGTATGCTGCTTATAATTTATGGTGATGTGCAAGGTTATTAAACTTCTTAAAAGGACATTGTCTGTCGCTGAACATATATGCCATGCTAAAGTCAAGATGGAGAGTATTTTTCCACCAGACACTTCCAGTGGATCACCACAGATTTTGACTGTCATTCTGCTTCATAATAACCAAGAGGTAGTTTTCCAACAAGATGAACAGCAGGATAGCAGTGTCAAAATGATTACACACAGCCATCAGTTTCCACGCGTGGACTTCTGTAACTTTTTTTTTCCATTAAAATATTGTTTAATGTGATTTATTCATTTTTTATGATGTTATTATTTCGTTGTGATAAAAAAAGGTAATAGATAATTGTAACATTAGCAAGGAAAGCTAATCAGCTAAATGGTTGCGTATACAGGTAAAAACTAATAACTAAGACTAAAACTAATATGTATTCCATATTATTGAGTGTAGCCTAATTAGTTAACTATAGATGCTTACATCTTTTAGTCCAAAACAAATATGATTTATTTTTCGGTAAATGGAATGACACAAAGCAAGTAACATTACATCATCCGTTATTAAACCATTTCCTTACATTTCTACTCACAGGAATTATTAGACGTCCGTCCATCCAGAACAGTAATTTTTCAAAAAAAAAAAAAAGACAACTTGAACAACTACTCAGAACAAATATCACAAACGCCTGGTGTGTTTCTCTTTTTATCCTGAGTGCGGCGCTGTTGTGTTATAAAAGGGACTTGAAGTGAATTGAGTGATAAACAGAGTTACACATTAATAAATGCAGAAAGCCACATTCATTTATATTTTACTAACTTTATTCACAGAAACACAATTGACTGGGGTTAATTGTAACAAAAAATAGCAATATCTATCTATCTATCTATCTATCTATCTATCTATCTATCTATCTGTCTATCTGTCTGTCTGTCTACCCATGCATTAACAGAAATGATTGTTTTGATTTTCCTCAAATATTAGGCAGTGATATGACAGCAGATAGTCTGGCAGCCGTGATGCTCTTAAACTAATCCAGAGACTCTCAGTGGATGAAGAGGTAATGCAGTGCTCTCTGACAGATTAATGCTGCATACAGACTTCAGTGCAGCGTGAACCACTGGCATGGCATAATCTCTGCATCTGTTCCCCATAAAGCCACTGAGTCACAATATATGACAACCACTGTCAGAATAGATAAATATATTTAGGACTTTTAAGTGTTCAGGTGTTTTGCACTGTGGATTAAATACACATATTACCAGTCAAAAGTTTTTGAACAACAAGATTTTTGTGTTCTGCTCACCAGGCCTGCATTTATTTAATCCAGAGTACAGCAAAAGTAGTAAAATGTTGAAATATTTTTACTTTTTAAAATAACTGGTTTCTATTTTAATATATTTTAAAATGTAATTTATTCCCGTGATTTCAAAACGGATTTTTCAGCATCATTCCTGCAGTCACATGATCCTTCAGAAATCATTCTAATATTCTGATTTACTGCTCAAAAAACATTTATTATGTTGAAAACAGCTGAGTAGATTTTTTTTTCAGGTTTCTTTGATGAATAGATGTCTTTATATATAAATGTCTTTATCATCAATTTTGATCAATTTAAAGCATCCTTGCTAAATAAAATATTAATTTCTATCATTTCTTAAAAAAAAAATATTGTACTGACTCCAAGCTTTTGAATGGTGTAGTGTATAATGTTACAAAAGCTTTTTATTTCAGATAAATGTTGATCTTTGGATCTTTCTATTCATCAAAGAATCCTGAAAAAATGTACTCAACTGTTGTAAATATTGATAATAAAAATAATAAAAAAAAATGTTTTTTTGAGAAGCAGATCAGCATATCAGAATGATTTCTGAAGGATCATGTGACTCTGAAGACTGGAGTAATGATGCTGAAAATACAGCTTTGATCACAGAAATAAATTACATTTTACAATACATTCAAATAGAAAACTGTTATTTTAAATACTAAAAATATTTCAAAATTTGACTGTTTTTGCTGTACTTTGGATCAAATGAATGCAGGCTTGGTGAGCAAGGCTCAGAAGAGACTTGTTTAAAAAAAAAATTTGTTCAAAAACTTTTGACTGGTACTGTGTGTGTGTATATATATATATATATGAGAATTTTTATTTTTTCCAATTTAGCATTTGGAATTCTTGCAAAAGAGTTTTGAATGCAAAGCAAATGAATTGCATGCAAATTCATTATTTTTTTTTAACTCTTTTGGAATAAAATATTTACTCACCCTCATTCCATTCCAAACCTGTGAATCATAAATGAATAAATTCAGGAAAATATTTATGCTTAATGGCATTATTAATGTTTTTATTTGTGCTTTTCCAGTTATCGTTTAAAACAAATGGGAGTGGAAGGACCTGAGGATGAGTAAATGATGACATAATCTTCTTCTTTTTTTCCTTAACTCTTCCTTTAAAGCGACGATTACGTGATGATTGTGTCAGGAACATGAGTGTCTATATTTCAGTCGATAAAAACGAGATTTTTGTAAGTGAACACTGAAACACAATACACTCACGTCAGTATTTAAACGTATCAGCAAACCTAGGTTTAATTCCTGTAGCACGCGTGACACAACTGTGAGCCGTTGATGAGCTCAGGCCGGGGTGACGTCACTTCCGGGATGTTGTCAGTCAGAAGTCATCTCCGTCGAGCGCAGTCGGTGTGTGTTTGTGTCCGCATTGGGTTCGAGTAGCAGAATGGGCCGGGGTCTCTGCTGTCGCGGCGTCCGCTCGCTCGCACTGTAATGCGGAGAGGAAGACGCGCCAGGGGAAGCGGTTTATTGATGCTGCGGGGATTTGCGTCGCTGGAGCGGGCTAGCTCACTGCGCTAGCTCGAGTCAGGATGATTCGCTGGATCCGACAGCAGCTGGTACGAGACATTTAAACTCTTTTATCGCCACACAATCTGTTTGCTTCATTGTTTTGGGGCTGCGGTCTTTTGGTAAGTCTCGAGGTTGGCGTGTAGTGTCTGGCTAATTAAATTAAATTACATTTAATAAAGGCACAGGGCAGCGTTTCGCTTAAATTTAACGATTTTATGTATCGTAATATTTAGTTTGTTTTATTTTATATAGCGAGATATGACGTTATTGAGAGCGCGAGTTAACGTTTATTTAACGGTTTTGTTTTTAAATTGTTTTGGAGGGAAGCGCGCGGTGCTTTGCAGCTTCTCGTGATTGTTTGTGTTTGTTTTGTCGGTTGATTTACTTGTTTCCTTCTTTCTGGGAGTTGTGTAATTTTTTATTTTTTCTGCAACAAATGTCACAAGTGACGTTTCTCATGCGCTTTATTAATATTGTAAAAAGTTTGACAGGAACTTCACTCGTAGACTGTAATCTGTTGAGGTTGACTTGTTGACTTCACATGCTTTGTTTGAATGAACAAACAACCCAAAAATGACAAACTGCTTTAAATATCTCAAATATGCAGGCAAAATTCCTCTGTAGTGGACTCCTCGGTTGTTCATCTGTCATATGATATATTAGTAATAAGTAGCTGTCAGATATCTGTGTTTGTTTGTCTAATAATGTAGTTTTTGATGAAACAACTGAAACATCGCCTCTGTGTATGATTTAGTGTATTTATTATGTTAAGATTTCTTGAGCGTTATACAGGTACACTTTTGTTGATAATTAGATTTTTGTATTTGTTGCTAATTGTAGTCAAGCTATAATGAGCATTTTTATATGACTATAGAATGTTCCCATAAAGTAAAAATACTTTACAGAATTGGTATTTTAGGTACTTTGGGTGCTTTACATTTTTAATAAAGGTGGTTTTTATTCAATGCAATAAATCAGTACAGACATATCTTTAGGAAAATCCAAATGTATAAGCATACAATCTGTACTGTACCTTAGATCTGGTCTCTTTTCAGTCACTGCTACTCTGTGGCTGCAAACTTGCATTTAGTTAGTGGAGATGGAAAGAACCACAGCTCTGTTTTTCAAGTATTTCAGGTGTCAGTTTTCCCGTCAGTGTAATTGGGCTTGTGCTGAGTAATTGGTGTGTTTTGTAACAGTGGAGTGTTCCTGCAAAGCTGAAATGGCAGTGTTGCACTTCAATAGCTTTCAGAACTTCCCTCATTTGGTAGTTTTGTCATTTTTACTGTCAGACAATCATTCAGTGAAGGTTTTCTTTCTTTCTTTTTTTTTTTTTTTTTTTTTTAGTCTGTTGTTCATATTATATTTCAGGTGTTGTGATCACTTTTTCACTACCAACCTTGTGGATTCAGTTCCTCTGTCTTTTACACACGTTATTGCACATCCCAAAGCCAAACTGATTAAAAAAGGAATGGTATTAAAGGAAAAGTTTACACAAAAAAATGAAAATGTCCTCACCCTCAGGCCATCCGAGATGTAGATGAGTTTGTTTCTTCATCAGATCTGGAGAAATGTAGCATTACATCATTTGTTCACCAATGGATACTCTGCAGTGAATGGGTGCCGTCAGAATGAGAGTCCAAACAGCTGATAAAAACATCACAATAATCCACATCACTCCAGTCCATCAGTTAACATCTTGTGAAGCCAAAAGCTGCATGTTTGTAAGAAACAATTCCATCAAGGCGTTTTAACTTCAAACCATTGCTTTTGGCATAATCCATAATAATGCTTCTTGAAAAAGTGAAAAAGTCCATCTCCTGTGGTCTCTCACATCAAAATCCACCCACATATTTGTTTAGAGCTGTTTTGGCTTATAAACAGCGTTTGATCTTTGCAGATTTCTCACCTGTTACTAGGGATGGGTCACGATTTTCGAATATTCGATTAGTCGATTTATTCATCGAATAGGTTGTGCGATTATATTTGTCTAAATATTCCCCATGTTTTCGGTGCTGATGCGGCTGAGACGCGCAAGCAGAGGTAAGCGCCAATAACGCACCTAAAAGCTGTCAAAGACAACAGAAGAACAGACTCTCTCACGCGAACACTGTAGACTAGCAACTTAGAACGATGTCAAATAAGAGTTCTGTGCGGACCACAAATATCCCCTACTGGGTTAGATGTGTGCTGAATCCTACTGGGAAAGGCACGGAAAACAAATAACGCGTTCTACGGAGCGATTAAAGGGACATATGGTTAGCCGCATGCTAGCGATAGCCTTTTGCATTACAGTAAATGGAGTTTAACTTACAAGCAACAGAGTAGGACGATGGCGAATGATTTGCAGATCCTGAGCACCGCTGACAAACATCTAATCTTGTAAAATGTGTAACGTTAGTAAGTACAGTGCCGCTCCATAGTATAAACATGTGATCGCTAATCTCCAAAGTGAAAGTAAAACGGTCGCGCGCATGCGCATTCAAAACCGTTTTCAGTGCCTCATAAATTAATAACGGCTCACTGATGCCCGCAGTTAATATACAGAATAATTACCCAACGATATAATTGCGAGAGAAAGTATTGGAATATATTTTTTGAGCAGTTTAATACCTTATGAGCAGTTGATTTATGCTAACGGATGGACTACTATGGTAATAAGTGTTGTCATTCTGTTGCGTTTATTATATTAATATGTTTCAGCATGTTACAATCATTATATGGCTTGAGTTAAGATATCTTTAAATAAATTGAACAGTTTGTTATCATACAGATTAAACGCGTGACTGGTCTCTCTCTCTGTTTATGGGTGTGTAACACTAGTCTAATAACGTGACGTGCGTGCATGCATACAGGGAAGGGGGTGCTATTTTCGAATAGTCGAATAATAATCGAATAATTCCCAGCGATTTTCGAATATTACTTTTGCTTGAAATGCCCATCCCTACCTGTTACAGACCAGACAACTTTTTTCACTGGAGAAAGCGTTGTTATGGATTATGGACTCGCGTTTAAGCCAGAAGCAAAGGTTTGAAGTTAAAAACATCTTAATGGTGGATTTGTTTCTTACAAACAGACATAGGGCCATACGATTTCCGTGATGCAGAAAACGTCGGTGGAATCGCGGAATCCAATCATAAAAATGGAATTTACTGTATAATGTGGAATGCCACGGAATTTGCTAAATTTTGGATAATATTACTTCATGTAATGATAGTACTACTACTACTAACAAATTTATTATTAAAACATTATTTTTAAGGAATATGCACCAGAAAAATGATTTACCAGAATATATTTAGCAGAAAAATGTAAATGTACAACACAGTATTTCTGAAAAATAAATAAAATAATAACATTATTTTTTTCTATAAAATGAATTAATTAGAGATGCTTTTGATATTAAATTTAATGAAACCATTAAAATGGAATCGAGAAAATTTAATGGAAAACTGAATTTGTAAAAAAATAAAACTGAATTTGAGAAAAAATGAAACATTTGTCATAGGACCTTAAAAATGTATTTTTTGTTCAACTTTGAATAAATTGCTGTTTAATATTGTAAGTTTCAGGATTTCAGTTAATTGTACATGTGCTTTTTGATGAATAAAATTTTATTTAACCATTAAAACCGAGTGTAGAAACATTAAAATGGAAAAAACGGAATTTGGGAAAAAATAAAACCGATTTCATGGAGCCCTAAAACACAGCTTTTGTCTTCTCAAGACATTAACTGATGGACTGGAGTGGTGTGGATTACTTGTGGATTATTGTGATGTTTTTATCAGCTGTTTGGACTCTCATTCTGACGGCACCCATTCACTGCAGAGCATCCATTGCTGAGAAAATGATGTAATGCTACATTTCTCCAAATCTTATGAAGAAACAAACTCATCTACATCTCGGATGGCCTGAGGGTGTGTACATTTTTAGCAAATTAAATTTTTGGGTGAACTGTTCCTTTAATTAGTTTTTGTGCCCTGACGCTTTTGTATGACTACAGGGATCAGCATGTGGGCTTTATGCATTGTTTGTAGATTTATATTTATGAATCTCCATTTCAGGCATCATGTTACAAATCCATGTATTCGCTTGTCTACGGATTGATTTATTGAGGTGTTGCATGTTTTGGGAAAATGATGAACAGAATAGTAATAATGGCATATACTTATTGGATGTCAGGTGTTTGAGGTGGGCTCTTTCAACTTGGGCCCATAAAAACAACCACCTACAAACCACCCACAACATCCTAGCATTGTTGTGAGTTTTGCACAAGCACCCGCTTTTCTTCAGAACTGGAAAATAATCTAGCTATTGTTGTATTGCATTGAGTGGGTAAATTTATACAGAACTTAAGAGAGCTGAAGACATTTCCCTTAATGTGGTCTTCTCACTCAGTGTTTCATTCCTTCCTTCATCCACCCTAATTTACACAAGGCTACTTACGTTTCTTCATGTTTCAGTGAGTCATGGGAAGTGTCTTGTTATGGCAGAGCTTGGAGTCAGGGCAGAGCACTAAAGCCTAATGTGATCTGCACTCTGTTTGCTTTTCTGCTGCCAACGTCATCTTACACAAGCTCATCTGCTGCCATACCAGCTGCTTCCAGCTCACAGTCACATAACTCATAATCAGTCAGTATGTTTTTATTTAATATATATTTCATGCATAGTATGTGGTAGTTATTCCAGTGAGTGTATTTTAAGTAGATGTGGCTGTTCAGTTAGTATTATATTTTATTAATAGCTGTACTGCGCGTGTTCTGTGTAGAGTGCTGGTGGCCACACGAGTCAATGGTCAAATGCACTTCTTGGTCAGAGTACTTGTCTGGTGAGGTATTGGTGCAAGCAAAGTAGGTATGTAAATGCAAACAGGCGGGACATCTGCTCTGTGTCATAATATCGGGCCTGTGCATTGCATCTTGAAGTGTAACAGCAGTCTAATGGAAAGCAAGTCAGGTCCTAAAGCAAAAATCCTATTTTCTCCATATTGAAGAATTGAATTGAGAAATCAAATCATCTTTGATCTTTTGACATGCAAAGCTGGGTAGATTACTTACAAATTGTAATCCCTTACCGATTCTAAATTACATGACAAAAATTGTAGTTAGTAACATAATCCATTACGTTACACATTTTAGGTAATATAATCAGCTACTTTTAGATCACTTTTGGCCTATCTCATTTTTCCGCATTGATTTAAATAGGATAATCTTGGTATAAAAATACAAAGAGTAAGAACATATCATTTGTTGTTAACAACATGAAGTGCATTAAACATTGTATTACATCAAGGTTTCCCAAACTGGGTTTGTGAAGGAACTGCAGAGAGTTTATGAGGTTAATGAAAAGCTTAAAATTAAGTCACTTACTGAAAAAAATGAAATTTTTTATGTTTATCTGCATGTCATGTGACCATAACCAACATCACGGAACCAGGACCATGCAAATGTGATACTTCATTATTAAAAGATTTATTTTAAAATTGCAGGGGTACTTCAACTAAAAATATATTAGATCAAAGAGGATCAGATGAGAAAAAAGTTGGTGAATTTGTGAATTTTAATGTGTTTGAAAGACAAAAACCTTTCAAAAGTAAAACCTACAGAGGGATAATTTAAATAAAAATTAATGTTCATCAGTAGTTGATTATTGAAAATGTATTGCTATTGGGGAATAATAGGCTATGTAATCATGTAATCCATAAAAAAGTAACTGTATAGTTTGATTACGAGCATTTTAAAGTGCCCCTATTATGGATTTTTGAAAATGAGCTTTCATGGTGTGTAACATGAATGAAAACATCCTGCAAATTTTTAAATGAAAGTGCACCGTGTATAGTTATTGTCTCTCAAAAGAAAGAGTCGACTCTGAATCATTGAAACGAGTCATTTTTAAAACGAATCCCAAGCCGTTTCATGTTGATATCAAAATGAAACATTAGCATATTGTTCGTCCACTTGTTGCACGCAGACCCGGGAAAACTTGGATTTTCGTGTTGGTCTGAATGAAAATGCAAATTCATTCTTTGCCACTAGGTGCCGCTTTTGGAGCATTAAAAGCTCTCAAACACTGCTTTAAATGAAATCGACCAATCAAAGGAGGGGTTTGGAAAAATGAATCGTTGAACGAATCGTTTGGGAGTCGCTGAGCAAATAAGGTAAAAGTAAATGCATATTATAAGAAAATGAAAGTGTTTTTTGACCTTGCACGCATGTCAACCTGTTGTTGGAGACTCCCAAAACCAAAATATGAACCTTTCATAACCCATAATAGGGGCACTTTAAAATCTAATTTAATTTAATTACAAGTACTTAATTTTTGGAGTCTGATTACGTAATCCAGATTACATGTAATCAGTTACTACCCAGCTCTGTTGACATGTAAGAGGTCATTGTACAATAAAAGCATCTGGTAAGTTTCAGAACTCTAGAGTCTAAAAACAGCTTATCTTGAAGTCAAGCTGCCAAAACGACTCATTTTTCTGGAATGTGTCACATTATGACATCAAAGTGCGATGAAAGCCAGCCTCTGTGGAATCAGATCAGCACCTGTTTCTGTTTGTGAATGCTGTAGGTAAATGACGAGAGAATCAAACACAGTCAACCAAACGATAAAGATGGCTCTGAGGATAACAAGACACTGTGTGTGAAAAACAGTCCCCCTCCTTATCCTAACATTAGGAAAGGGTGGATGAACTTCATTTTGAAATAAAGTTCCAATCACGTCAGTAAAAACCTGGTCATTTGTTTGATTAATTTTACTACGGATTCGTTTTTAAACAAGGCACAAATCTGCGCAGGATTTGCAGAGAGATTGAAACTAAAAGACAATGCTGTGTCAGCTATAATGGATCTGATACTAATGTCGCAACTCACAAGTAACAGTGTTTTTATCTTGTCACTATTGCTTTGTCTGTTCCAGATAGTTTGATATCTACTGAGTATACGTTGGCTGTAGGATGTAGGCTGTCAAACAGACATGCAGCATTTTACACAGCTCTCTTTTCGAACTGTTAGCTAATCACAGCGGGGGGCTTTCATTTCTGAGTCTAGAATGGGCCACACCGATCCAAACGGGGGTCAAAAACAGGACAGAACATAGCCTATTACTTCTAAATTATGGTGTTTTTGATGTTAAAATCTTGTAAGTGGACCTCAGAGAGCAGTATAAAATTAAAAAAAAAAGGCAGTTCATGACCCCTTTAATAATAACTTATAAACCAGACAGACCTACTGTCTCCAGGGTTGATAATCGATGTTATAGGCTTTTGTTAAAGCCATCAGCCAGCATTATCTCAATTTAACAGCCAAAAGAGTTTTCACAGGCGCCCACTCCCATGAATCACTGCGAATGACGTAATGGAGTCTTTCAATCTACTTAAATATATTTTGTAATAAATGTGAAATGTATTGTTTCTGTACGCTACCAGTCAAAAGTTTTGAATAATTCAGTTTTTTATGTTTTTGAAAGAAGTCTGTTTACCAAGGCTGTGTTTGGTTAAGTACAGTAAAAACAGTAAAATTGTGGACATTATTTTCTGTTTTAATATATTTAAAAATGCAGTAGCTATAGGGCTGTCAACGTTAATGCGTTAACGCATGCAATTAATCTAAAAATCTTAACGCGTTAATATTTTTTAACGCAAATTAATCATTTGATAAGGTTTGACCCCAACTTCTTGCTGTCATCGCAGCACGGAAGGTTATCTATCATTGCCTGCGTCCCAATGTGCACACTATCCATCCTAAATTCTATGTGATATTAGTAATTTTCAGTACTATTTAGGGCAGATAGGGTGGATAGTATGCACACTGGGACGCAGGGATTGTGTGATTATGAGGCGCCAGGCTCGGCAAAAGTGAAGCGAACGCGGAGAAAGAGAGCGAGTGTGTCCGAGAGATATGTGATAAGGGTACAGCGAACCAGTGTTGCCAGGGTCGCGGTTTTCCTGCACAATTGGGCTATTTTGAAAATACAGTCGCGGGAAAAATTACAGAGCCATGGGTTGTGTTTTTTTTGGGCTACTTTTATAATGTACCGCGGCCGCCCAAAGTGTAGGCTATACATGTGATCACAAAAGGAAGTTATTACAAACACTCGATGGTGGTTTAAAGTGAGTTCTGAGTAAAAGTGTACTATTAATCTCATAAATTGTCTTATGTAGCATGACGCTAATGTTAGCTCTAATGCACCTGCAGAACAGGTCCAATTCTTCTTCATAATGCATTTTGTCATAATACTTCATGTAAGGTCGCAAGAAAAGAAAATGTTTTGTTGTATTTATTTAGAAATACTTTTGATAATAGTTGGGTAAATGTATACTGGGATTGAAGCGATGTGGCTTGGTAAACGTTTTATTGCCAGTATAAAGGCTGATAATGGCTGAAAAAAAAACAAAAGAATAATAAGGATTATGTCTCATACCTGGCAGAGGTGTGAAAGGTTCTGTTTCCTTAAAGTAGTTTGTCATGCTTTTCTTTATTTCAACACATTTACAGGTAAATCCTAGTATTTTAAATTTGCGATTAATCATGATTAATCACAGTCCATGACTGTGATTAACGCGAT
>JAFVLL020002723.1:66310-87328 GCA_021397915.2 Tor tambroides | reverse complement strand
TTTTTTTTTTTTTTTTTTTTTTTTTGCTCTATTCTTCATTTAAAGCGACGATTACGTGATGACTGTGTCGGGAATATCACTGTCTATATTTCAGTCGACAGAAACTAGATTTTTTCGCGAGTGAACACGGAAACACACCACACTCACCGCCACCAAACCTCAGGAATTCCTGCAGCACGTGCGACACACAACTTCGAGCCGTCGAAGCGCTCGGGCCGGGGTGACGTCACTTCCGGGATGTTGTCAGTCAGTCAGAAGTCGTCTCCGTCGAGCGCAGTCGGTGTGTGTTTGTGTCCGCCGCATCGGGTTCGAGTATCAGAATGGGCCGGGGTCTTCACGCGCTCGCTCTGTAATGCGGAGAGGAGGACGCGCCAGGGGAAGCGGTTTTATTGATGCTGCGGGGATTAGTGTCGGAGGAGCGGGCTAGCTCACTGCGCTAGCTCGAGACAGGATGATTCGCTGGATCCGACAGCAGCTGGTAACGACACGAGCCGTTTAAACTCTTTTATAGCCACACAATCTGCTCGCTTCGTTGTTTTGGTGCTGCGGTCTTATTATTGAGTTAGCGCGAAGCTAGCGTGTACTGTCTGGCTAATTAAATCGATTTACAACGAATTAAATTACATTTAATGAAGGCACAGGGCAGCGTTTCGCTTAAATTAAACGGTGTATTGTTATATTTCGTCTGTTTTGTTTTATGTAGCAGTAGCAGGTGGTCATATATGAGGTTATTGAGAACAGGAATAACGATATATTTCAACGGTTTTGTTTTTAAATCGTTCTGGAGGGAAGCTCACCTGCAGCTCCTTGTGATTGCGGGATGTTTTTGTTTGTTTTGTCTGTTGATTTGTTTGTTTCCTTCTTTCTGGCAGTTCTGTAATTTGGTTTTACTGCAAGAAATGTCACAAGTGCCGTTACTCTTGCGCTTTATGAATATTGCAAAAAAGTTTGACAGTAACTAGTAGACTGTAATCTGTTGAGGCTGTCTTGTTGGCTTCACGTACTTTGTTTGAACAAACATAAACCAAAAATGACAAACTACTTTAAATATTTAAAATCTGCAGGTAAATTTCCCCCTGTAGTGAGTTCCTCTGTTGTTCATCTGTCATATGATGATATTTGCAATCTATAACTGTCAGATATGTGTTTGTTGTCTAATATAATTTAGTTTTGATGAAACAACTAAAATAACAACTTAAAATGTATTCTAGCAAGCATGTATTAAAATTTCCGGAGCATTGTGTACAGGTACTGTTTTGTAGTTAATTTAATTTTTGTATTTGTTGTTAATTAGTTTTTATAATCAAGCTATAATTATGACTATACAATGCTCTAATAGTAAAAATACTTTACAAAATGGGTATTTTAGGTAATGATTAATCAATATTAATCACATTCAAAATAAAAGTTTGTTTACTATATGTGTGTGTGCTGTGTATATTTGTTATGTGTATAAATACACCATTTATTTTATATATATATATATATATATATATATATATATATATATAATTTATTCTATGCAAATATAAATATTTTAGGATATAAATCTAACTTTTTTCCTCTGTGTTTGTATTTATATACATAATAAATATGCACAGTGCACACACAATAATATGTAAACAAACTTTTATTTTGTATGCAGTTAATTGCGATTAATCATTTTGCAGCCCTAATTTTAGGTACTTTACACTTTTAATTAAGGTAGTTTTTATTCAGTACAGTAAAGTGAAGAAATATCTTTAGAAAAAGCCCAGTGTAGTGCATACAATAAAACATCTGTCCTGTACTTGTACAGTTATGTTGCAATAATGTTGTACATTAGCCATTTGTGATGGTTTTAAGTTATTTAGGTGGATAACTAATCAATTTTTAACTTTTTTCCATTTATTTTAGGCTGAACACCACAGTGTTTGAGCCTATTATGTTCATTTTAAAACCAAGCTTTGATTTGTAAATGGACTTTTTCCTCAATTGAAGATAAATGTTTGAATATAGTGTATAGTTACAGTGTAATATTTCCTCATTTCGATGGTTACAACACTTCTCAGCTGGCTTACAGTAATTTACAGATAATATTAGAAGACTAGATATACTAGATGTATCTTATCTTGTTTGTTTGTCCGAAGGTTGTGCCCTAACGCTGTTGGCTTCACGTCACAGGAAGTGCGTGTTTATATCTGGTCTCATTTCAGACACTGCTACCCTGTGGCTGCAAACTTGTGGAGATGGAAACAGTGGTGGGGCAGAACCACATCTCTGTTTTTCACATCTTTCAGGTGTCGCTTTTTCCCGTCTGTGTAATTGGGCTTGTGCTGGGTAATTGGTGTATTTAGTAACAGTGGAGTGTTTCTGCTAAGCTGAAATGGCGGTGTTGCACTTAAAGTTTTCAGAACTTCCCTCATTTAGTAGATTTGTAATTGTTCCTGTCAAACAATCACCCATTAAGAGTTTTGTTTTGTTTTAAGTCTGTTGTGCATATTATAGGTCAGGTGTTGTGATCACTTTTCACTACCAACCATGTGGATTCAGTTCCTCTCTCTTTTACATGTTATTGCACACCCAAATTGATTATAAAAGGAATGTTATTAAAGAAATAGTTCACACAAAAAATGTAAATGTACACACCCTCAGGCCATCTGAGATGTGGATGAGTTTGTTTCTTTCTTCATCAGATTTGGAGAAATGCAGCATTACATCACTTGCTCACCAATGAATCCTCTGCAGTGAATGGGTGCCGTCAGAATGAGAGTCCAAACACCTGATAGAAACATCACAATAATCCTCAAGCAATCCACACCACTCCAGTCCATCAGTTAATATCTTAAAAGCCAATACCGCAATGTTTGTAAGAAACAAATCTATCAAGGTGTTTTAACTTCAAACCATCGCTTTTGGCCAAAATATAGCCATAATCCATAATAACCCTTCCTCCTGTGGAAAAAGTCAATCTCCTGTTGTCTCTCACATCATAATAAATCTACACATTTGTTTAGAGCTGTTTTGGCTTGTTTGATCTGTGCAGATTTCTCTGCTGATTCAGACCAGATGACTTTTTCTCTGGAGGAAGTGTTATGTATTATGGACTCCTATTTTAGCCAGAAGCAAAGGTTTGAAGTTAAAAACTTCTTAAAGGGATAGTTCACCCAAAAATGAAAATTCTGTTATTATTTACTCACCCTCAAGTAGTTACAAACCTGTATGAATTTCTTTGTTCTGCCGAACACAAAGGAAGATATTTTGAAGAAAGTTTGTAACCAGGCTGTTTTGGGGCACCATTGACTTCCATAGTAGAAAAAAAAATACTATGGAAGTCAATGGTGCCCCAGAACTGCTCTGTTTCCCACATTCTTCAGAATATCTTCCTTTGTGTTCAGCAAAACAAAGCCATTCATACAAGTTTGGAACTACTTGAGGGTGAGTAAATGATGATACAATTTTCAATTTTGGGTGAACTATCTCTTTAATGCTGGATTTGTTTGTTACTAACACATAGCTTTTGGCTTCACAAGAACTGATGGACTGGAGTGGTGTGGATTACTTGTGGATTGTTGTGATGTTTTTATCGGCTGTTTGGACTCTCATTCTGACGGCACCCATTCACTGCAGAGCATCCATTGGTGAGCAAGTGATGCAATGCTGCATTTCTCCAAATCTGATGAAGAAACAAACTCTAAATCTCGGATAGCCCGAGGGTGTGTACATTTCTAGCAAATTTCATTTTTGGGTGAACTATTCCTTTAATTAGTTTTTGTGCCCTGACACTTTTGTATGACTACAGGGGTCAGCATGTGGCCTTTAAGCATTGTTTGCAGATTTATATTCATGAATCTCCATTTCAGACATCGTGTTACCAATCCGTGTATTCGCTTGTCTGCGGATTGATTTATTGAGATGTTGCATGGTTTGAGAAAATGATGAACAGAAATGTATGCTGGTAGATGATCTTGAGCTATAGGGACAAATCTGTGTTTACATGGAAAGTGTCATATTGGTCTAGACACCAAAATGTCAAATGTTTGAGGTGGGCTCAGTTGACTTTGGCCCGTAAACAGCCACCCACAACATCCTAGCATAGCTGTTGTGAGTTTTGCACAAGCAACCACTCTTTTCTTCAGAACTGGAAAATAATCTAGCCGTTGTTTTATTGCATTGAATGGGTGAGTTACAGAACTTAAGAGAGCTGAAGCCATTTCCCTTAATGCGATCTTCTCTCTCAGTGTTTTATTCCTTCCTTCATCCAGCCTAATTTACACAAGGCTACTTATGTTTCTTCATGTTTCAGTGAGTCATGGGAAGTGTCTTGTTATGGCAAGGCTTAGAGTCAGGGCAGAGCACTAAAGCCTAATGTGATCTGCACTCTGTTTGCTTTTCTGCTGCCAACGTCATCTTACACAAGCTCATCTGCTGCCATACCAGCTGCTTCCAGCTCACAATCACATATTATATATATATTCATTTTAATGTAGTATTTATTCCAGTGAGTGTGTTTTAAGTACATATGGCTGTTCAGTTAGTATTAAATTTTATTAATAGCTCAGCTGTAATACACATGTTCTGTGTAGAGTGGTGGTGGCCACGTGAGTCAATGGTCAAATGCACTTCTTGGTCTGAGTGCTCGTCTGGTGAGGTATCAGAACAAGCAAAGTAGGTATGTAAATGTAAACAGGCGGGACATCTGCTCTGTGTCATAATATTGGGTCTGTGCATTGCATCTTGAAGTGTATCAGCAGCCTGATGGAAAGTAACAATGAGGGCCTAAAGCAAAAAAATCCCATTTTGTCCATATGGGATAACTGAATCAAATTGTCCTTGATCTTTTGACATGCAGAGCTGGGTAGATTACTAAATAGTAATCCATTACTGATTCTAAATTCCATGACAAAAATTGTAGTTAGTAACATAATCCATTGCATTACACATTTTAGGTAATATTAGTGTTGTCACGGTACCAAAATTTCAGTATTCGGTACCGATACCAGTGAAAATCCACGGTTCTCGGTACCAATTTCGGTACCAAAGCAAAACACAAAAACATGCTAATTAAAAAACACACTATTTTTAGTAATACAGTCAAACAAAAATAAAATGTACAAAAATCAATGCCATTCTTTATACTTATTTAAAATTGTGTTTCAAGTTTTACCGCAAGTAATAAAAGTATGAAAAACAGTAAAGTTTCACCCAAATTTAATTTGTCTTTTAATTAATGAAATTTAAACATTTTTTTATTTTTTTGATTTACTATTAAAATTAAAATATGGAAGAAATATTGTGCGATTTCTTTAAAAATAAATATTTATAATTTTTTTTCAACAGTAGTAAAAGTATCACATACATTCTACTAAATAATAGTAATATATATTTCTGGCACAATGTCTTTAAGAAACTTTTATTTTGACGGGTTGCCGTAAATATCTTTAAATTTCTGTGTAGCTATATATGACGCTGGTTTTACTCAAATGAAACGGTAAAATGCTCGTGAAGTGTTTCTCAGAGCAGTTCTGGAGATGTTGTTTATGTCCTCATTGAGACGGCAGGTGATGAAATCACCGCGAGCGTCACGCATGCTTCAGTAGTAAACAAAACCGCGTGTCTCTGCCATTCACTCATTCACACAGAGACGCAGAACATGCGGGATTCATATTTGAATCGACTTTTGCGGCTTAATATTTACAGATACTAGTCCATGTTGCGATCTGATTTAAGTGCAGTGACCTACTTTTGATTAATTCAAAACTTTGACAAATTCCGTGACATTCCGTGCTAAACTGAAAATTCCGTTTTTATAACTGGATTCCGAGATTCCGTCCGCGTTTTCTGCATCGCAGAAATCATAGGGCCGTACGCTTCAAGAACCGGGTTGACCGGGTACTCGGTACCACCGGTACTTGAAAAAACCTGGTACCGTGACGTTTTCGTTTTTTTAGTACCGACTTGGTACCGAAGTACCGGGTCTTTTGACAACACTAGGTAATATAATCAGCTACTTTTAGATTTCCTTTGACCCATCTCGTTTTTCACATTGATTTAAATAGAACAATCTTGTACCATATTGACATCAAAATACAAGGAGTAAGAAAATATATTCCATTTGTCGTTATTAACAACACAAAGTGCATTAAACATTATAAGGTAGTTTATGCAGGGAGTTTAATGAAAAGCTAATAATTAAAGAAAATTTGCCATTTTAAAATGAATAAAAATAAAACACTTACTGAAAAATGAAATATTTTATTTGGTTATCTGCATGTCGTGTGACCGTAACCAACGTCAGAGAACCGTGAACATGCAAATATAATACTTTATTATTAAAATATTTATTTTAATATTTCAGGGGTACTTCAAATAAAAATATATTAGATCAAAGAGGATCAGATGACCAAAAAAAAATGAATTTGTGCATTTTAATGTGTTTGAAAGACAAACGCCTTCCAAAGTAATATAGCCTACATGGTAAAATAACCGACTGAGTGATAATTCAAATAAAAATTGTTTATCAGTAGTTGATCATTGAAAAATTATTGCCATTGTGTAAATAATATGTAATGATGTAATCCGTGAAAAAAGTAACTGTAGTCTGATTACAAGTATTTTAAAATGTAATTGAATCTAATTACAAGTACTTAATTTGTGGAATCTGATTACGTAATCCAGATTACATGTAATCAGTTACTACCCAGCTCTGTTGACATATAAGAAGTCATTGTATGATAAAAGCATCCTGTAAGTTTCAGAACTCAGAGTTTTCTTGTAAGTCTAAAAACAGAAGTCAAGCTGCCAAAATGACTCATTTTTTGGAATTTGTCACACTGTGACAGCAAAGTGCAACGAAAAACCGCCTCTGCAGAATCAGATCAACACCTGTTTCTATTTGCACATGTTCTGGGTAAATAACAAGAGAATCAAACACAGGCAACCAAACGATAAAGCTGCTCCGAGGATAACAAGAGGATAACAGTCTTTGCATTGCCTGCCTTCCTTATCCTAACATTAGGAAAGAGTGGATGAACTTTATTTTTAATAAAGTTCCAGATCACGACAGTAAGAACCTGGTCGTTTGTTTGAATCGTTTTACCGCAGATTTGTTTTTAAACAAGGCACAAATCGATTCAGGATTTGCAGAGAGATTAAAACTAAAAGACGATGCCGTGTCAGCTATATTGGATCCAACAGTATTGTTGCAACTCACAAGTAACAGTGTTTTTATCGTGGGTCGCTGTTGCTTTGTCTGTTCCAGATCATGTACTGACTGAGTATACGTTTTTAACCTAAATCACAGCAGCGTCCGTCTATGAAGGATGTGGGTTGTCAAACAGACATGCAGGATTTTACACAGCTGTGTTTTTCGAACCGTTAACCAATCATAGCAGTGAGCTTATATTTCTGAGTCTAGAATGAGTCACACCGATCCAATCTGAGCGTTTCGATGATGGGGGTTGAAAACAGGACAGAAAAGAGCCTATTACTTCTGAATTATGGTGTTTTTAATGTTAAAATCTTGTAAGTGGACGTCAGAGAACAGTAAAATTTGACCCCTTTAATAATAACTTATGAAACAGACAGACCTACTGTCTCCAGGGTTGATAATCAATGTTATAGGCTTTTGTTAAAGCCATCAGCCAGCATTATCTCAACTTAACAGCCAAAAGAACTCTTTCACAGGCGCCCACTCTTATGAATCACTGCAAATGACGTAATGGAGTCTTTCAGTCTACTTAAATATTTTTATGTGTATTTTGAAATAAATGTGAAATGCATTGTTTCTATACACTACCAGTCAAAAGTTTGGAATAATTAAGTTTTTTGAAAAAAGTCTCTTATTCTCACCAAGGCTGTGTTAATTTGATGATGAATACAGTAAAAACAGCTATATTCTGGACATTGTTTTGATATGTTTTAAAATGTAACATCTTTAAATGTTATTGTTTAAATAATAATTGTAAATATTATCTTTGTTTAAGCCATTAAGTATGTATTCATGTAGTCTGTCCACTTTTGAAGTGCTTTTTTTTCAAATCAGAGTCTGTGATGTTGTACTTCTCCTTCTAGCTGGTTGGTTTGGTCTGTAGTTTATAACTTTAGCAACTAGTGCTGAATACAAAGAAATTTAATTGGTCTGATTAATCAGTCAACTGTAACTTGAAATACTTGGCATTGTCCCCTTAGATGTAAAAGTACTTGGCAAATACAAAATACATGTTTTCCATCTTCAAAGCGTTTCCACATGAAAGATTGAATAAGATGTTGTGCTGAGTAACCTCTCAACTCTACATTAGCAAAGGAAACGGCTCGTTCTCAACACTAATAGCCAAGAAAGTGATTGCTTTTATTAATGGGGACTTAATTGAACAACTTAACTAAATTTGCAATTGCAGTTGACATATGTTCCTGTAGACTTAAGCATTTTTGTTGTGATGTGTTTACTTGGCCGTCTGGAATTCTCCATGATAGTCTAGTCATATAGAGAATGACATGTATTCTGGCAATAGCCTATATGATCCATCATCATTTATATTACATTTACATTTAGTCGTTTAGCAGACACTTTTATCAAAAGTGACTTACAATCAAAACCAACAAAAGAGCAATAATATGTAGGGGTGTAAGAAAATATCGATACACGCGAGTATCGCGATATTTTGTTTGGCGATACCGTAACGATTCTCAAAAACGGAATATCGATATTCAAAAAAAAAAAAAAAGTCATACAGAATTCATGGCATTGTTTCGTTTTGAGTTAATATCCCGACCGCTAGATTGCAGTCTTCATCTCTGAACTTAAACAGTGACAGGAAGTACTAGCATTAGAGCACACCACTAATGTTAGCATTAATATAGTTCGCTGCCAGTAATGGAGGATGAAATAATTGTTCCAGTTCCCATTTCTGTGTATAAAGCTGAAGTGTGGTGTCATTTGGGCTTTTGTGGTAATGGCCGCTCCGGGATCGCGGCGTGAGCGCCACCTCAGTTCCGCCACTTGCCGCAGCGTGGTGGGTGGTAGGGCCGCTAATTCATAATTCTCTCGTAAGAACTCAGATAAACCATATATTTCCATAGTTGTGTTTTTATTTGTCACATTGAATCAATGAAAGCTTGTAAATCTTCTGTTTATTCAGCAACCGCTATAGAGATTTCCTTGGTTTCTTCTGCAGGAAGTATTTGGAATTTCCACGTGAGAGCGCCCTCTGACCTTCGTATGGAGATTTACTACTGATCACAGGACCGTGCTTCACTGACAATATACGCATGACAGTTGCAGCTTCTGTCTAATTGCTATTTTGATTTCATTTCGATTTATCGTGCAGCCCTAGTTGAACATGATGGTCCTTCTTCCAGCTAGAAATGTTTGTTAGACAAGCTGAGATGCAAACAACTATCGTCAGATCATCAAGATGGAATGAGAGGTAGAGTTGAGTGTCATCAGCATAGCAGTGATATGAAAATCCATGTTTCTGAATGACAGAACCTAGTGTTGCCATGTAGACAGAAAAGAGAAGTGGTCCAAGAACTGAGCCCTGAGGCACGCCAGTAATTAGATCCACACAAAGATTTTTTTTTTTCTTCTGTACATTAAAATTTTGACACAACATTTTTGATATGTAGAATGTCATCAAAATGCCCTAATATCCATTCTCTTTTGGCCATTCAGTTGTTTTATTCATCCTTTGTGCTTGGTCCAAGTTAGCCAGATGTTTCACACTAAGCAAGCTGGTGTGAGTGTGTGAGATGCTGATTTAGGCACTCATTTGGGCTTTTAGACGGGTCACTCCAGGATAAGGAAGTAGCTGTGAGTCAGTGATGGCCTTCCTGACCGCTCATCTCATTAGCTGCCGCTTCCCAAATGAATGTTTAATTACAGGTGCTTTAGTGGAGCGGCAGACTCATTCTTCACAGTGAAAGTCACAGACTGTTACGCAATACGCAGAGCAGATGAGCGCCCTCTCAAACTGCCTTTGTTAAATAACTCTGAATTAAGAGTAAATTTAGCCATGGAGCAGCAAAGGGAAGCGTCACGCAGCTGTGGCTCAGATTTATTTGCCGCTCTTCTTTGGTCACCTCAGCGGATATTTACAAGCTTTTCTGTGTAATGATCAGCTCTGAGAAGAGATATGGCATCACTTGCTCTCCAATTAATTTGATATACTTGATTAGCCACCTTGTTCTGCCGTTGTGCTGAATTATTACAGTCTGTGTTTCGTTATCTCTATAATGTGGATTATTAGCACAAAAAAAATGCTATTAACAACTGAAAGAGAAGAGTCATGCGGTACAGAAGCTTTTGAGTTTTGCACAATACAGACCAAGTCCTGTGTCAGATATCCCTCTGCATTGTTTTTCTTTATCTCTTTTTTTTTTTCTTTTTAACAATACAGCTTTTTAGTCAGTGTCAAAATATAGTGAAATAAATTGTGAATTCCAAATCAGTTACTTACACTGCCTTACAAGTAGTGTTCATTTTGTCAGCTGTTTTGGTTTAGTTTTAGTTAAAAAGAAAATAAAAAAGTCTGTAAACTTGTAGGTATAATGTTTGTGAATATTTCAACATTGTCGCTGCTGGAAAAGGTGGTTAGAGATGTTTAAAGAAGGCATGAAATGCAAATCCACTTCATCGCAACGTTTTTGTTGATACTTAAATTTACAGATCTTATCGAGAATGAATTATCCATGTGTGTTTTGCAATGGAGTCCAAATACAGAAGAAAAGATCTGTCACTACTTCTAGTGCTGTGCACTGTTTTCTTAATAACACAACAAACAACAGAAATGACTGGTGATTATATAGTCATCATGGACCAATGGCAGCTTGAAGGTGTTTAACAGCTGCCATGAAGTTTTCTGGGAAGTTCACAGTGGAAAGTTAACAGGAAAGTTTGCTTTGTTGAACCGTTTCAGGCCACCAAAATGAACTCCAAAAAAAATTAACTCCTTCATTTGCCCAGATTTAGTTTGAAATTGTCACACTCGTTTGTTCTTCAATTAAATTAGGGCCAAGCTTTTGTGTAAATGTGAATGTTTTGTAAAAACTGTTAATGTTACATTTTTTAATAGTAGTTAACAGCAATACTACTCTATTCTTTCAGAGTTTTCTTCTAACAGATCTAGGAATCAGTTAACATGGATTCATAATCACAGCACAGTGGCATCGGTTTTGAAAAAGCAGCACAAGATGTTCTTGTTGGCACACAGAATGAATTCCAGCGTTTTACTCTTGGAAAGTGCAGAGGGGAAATGGGATGGAAACACACAAAGGTTCAGTCAAAAGATTCAGACTGTAATTGAACGCAAATGGGGTCGGGTGACGGGGCCGTGTAACATACAGGAAGGAGATTTCTCAGCCTCCTCTGGACAAGAGTCAATGGAAGATGCTCAGCACAGACACAGTCTGTCACAGAGGCTCAAGGTTCAGAGTTGGAGAGAATATTTCCAGTGTGCTGCTGTAGAAACGTTTGCATAAAGCACTAGGTTGACTGAGAGTTTGTGTCTATGCAAAGAGCCGTCACATGTTCCACAAACCAAAGCCATTACGTGTTGTTAAGTGTGAGGAAATTCAACCGCTCCAGGAATCTGGGACTGGATTTACAAAGGATTCTTAAGAATGAAATTCTTCTTAACTGCTAGTCTTTTAAATGTTAATTTTAAACAGGTCCTTTTTCTATTGTCAGTAGTGCAGTGATGTATGAAGTACAGTTCACATGGAAGTCACTTTCAAACCAAGCGTCTTCCTGTTGGTCAACACTGCGACCAACTTGAACATGAGTGGAATCTGTGTGGGGAACTTTTCTGCCCTCATGTCATGCGAAACACTGTTGTGTGCATTTCTATTGAAATGACTGGATTTTTACACTCTAAAAAAATGCTGGGTTAAATATGGACGAACCCAGCGATTGGGTTGTTTTTACCCAGCGGTTGGGTTACTGCCCAAAAGGTTGGGTTAAACATTTAACCCAACTGTTGGTTGAAAACAGCCCAGCATGTGTTCTGTCCAATATTTACCCAGCACTGGGTTGTATTTAACCCAGCGTTTTTTAGAGTGTCGGATTCTTCTGAAGACAAAACTTATGGAAAAATTGAATTCCTGAAATTAATGTTGTTAAAAATCATCATAAATATCTGTTTAAAGTTAGGACAACCTCCAGTTTGCCTTGAATCAAGAAAGGTCAGATGTTCAATGAATTTATTGGGTTGTTTCAGATATCAAGCATCATAACATTATATACTACTGATAATGTTAACAATCATGGTGAATTAAAGAGCCTGTCTCTAGATAGAGACATATAAACATCTAAAGTAACCATTTAAAATTCACTGCACATTAAAAACACAATGAGTGCTGAACTCCAGTCAAGCCAGAAAATAGCCTAGTCTTCATGCATGCTTGTGATTATTATGGTCATCTGCAAAATATGATATTTGCAATGTTTTTCCATTAAGATAATGCTGTTTTTTTTCCTTTCTTCGTTATTAAGAAAATATTTGGCTCCTTAAAAATTTGGCAAGAATTGCATTCAGGAACATTCTTATGAAGATAATTTATCCTAAGAAACTTTTCTTAAAAATAGGGCTGGGTGATAAAATGATAACATAATTATCGTGAGAGAATTTTCCTCAATAAGAATTCGAAAAATGTTTAATGTAATGTTTATGCGCCAAAGCGCAACGAAACAGCAATAGTTATTTGAAGAGTGCCATGCGGACGCTCCTCTTTTCCTCACCTTCCTTAGCTTTTAAATAGCTTGTAAAAGCGGCATGCACATTTTACGTTCACTTTCAAATTAGCGCCAATTCGGCGTCAATTGCTTGAATGCAATACAAGCAACAACAAAATACAACGTCAAACTGGCTTAGCCTAAAAATCTATAAATCATAGAACTTTTATTAACAAAACGAATAAAAATACACCATGCTATGTAGACTATGCCTAATATAATATAACAAATAACTTACACAAAGTTTAAATAGGTATACAAAACTAAAACAAATAAATAAGAAACGTAGAACATTTATTAGCAAAACGAATAAGAAAGTTTGGAGGCACGGCGTACACCTTGATGTCAAATAAAATAAATGAATTACACAAAGTTTAAACAAATTAAAAATCAGCAAACACTGTGGAACCAATTCAATAATAAACAAATGTTTAAAAACAACCTGCCAATATCACCTTAGATAAAACAGCAAAAGTCAACAGCCTTTTCAAAATCCAAAATATTGCCAAACTAATATTCGAAACTAATTATCCGCTATCGTCTTGTCTGTCTCACCTCACTCTTTTTGTCAGTCAGCTCGACTCGTGCGACTGTCATTCAGCACGCTGCATTGTGCAGCTGCGTTCAATTTTAATTGTAGTGTCTGTTCTCTAAATGAACTAAATTATTATTATTATTACTATACAAAAACAAAAACGACGGTGGGGGACGGTGCCGCGGTGGACAAGTTACGTAACCGGTGTTGCGGCTTGACACCGGTAAAACCGTCAACACCGCGTATCGCAACAACCCTAGGGGCAAAAATCTGCCTTTAAACTTAAAAGAAATAAAGATTTGAAATTTATCGTGATAATTATCGATATCAACTGATATGAAACGTTTTATCGGGATAATGTTTTTAGCCATATTGCCAAGCCCTACTTAAAAATATTTTCGTGAATCTGGCTTCTGATTATCACACACTTACTCTCGTACATTGTGTGCGTCTGGCCTGCAGACCAAAAAGAAAGTCAGAAAGCAATAGGAGTTCAATAGTAAGTGATTTAGCTCTCATGTGCTGTGAAAGTGCCTCCCGTAATGAATTGTTTGCTGCACACTAACTGAATTAATAATGACTTTGGCAGAGTGTTATGCGTTCCCATCAGGCCCTCGGCTTTTTCAGCGTACTGTTTTCCATAAGCTTGAAGATTCTGTCACTGTTTCACCAATAGCTAGTATTATCTATCGCTGTAGGTGAAATATTAAACAGCAGTTGTTGATGTCTCTGGCCTGTCTGTCTGTCACACTGACCGAACCGTCTCTCCTCATCTCTTCCAGGGCTTCGACCCTCCCCATCAGAGTGACACACGCACAGTTTACATAGCAAACAAGTTCCCACAGCATGGCCATTATATTCCTCAGAGGTTTGCAGACAACAGGATCATTTCCTCCAAGGTAAAAGCAGAATCTTCTGAAAGCTTGAAAGTGAAAAGGTCAAAAAAAAACAAAAAAAAATCACGTGTGCATGTGTTTCTCTGCTCCTGTTGAGAATTTGGCAGTAAAATCCTCCACGCTGTTTTGCTTTCTCCTTGTAGTACACCATATGGAACTTCATCCCCAAGAATTTGTTTGAGCAGTTCAGAAGGATCGCCAATTTTTATTTTCTCATCATCTTCTTGGTTCAGGTAAGCCCTGATCGTCCTCGTGTTTCCCAGCTCTCAGCTGAGTGGGCCAACAAAGCAGAGCTGATGCACTTTGAGAACAAAGTTAGTCTCAAAATGAATTCTGAAAAGGAATGTGTAGGCTAATTCACATTCGCATTTGAAACAGCAGTTCACAAACTTGTAATCTAATTCACATTCACAATATTTTGTGAATGCGATTGAGGTAACGAGTTCGAGAATTGCCGTTTGCAAATATGTCAACTTTCTGGTAATGTAAATTAGCTTAGGAATTTGTGGATTTGGAGACTATTTTAGCTCCGTAATCCTTGGCTTGAAAAAATAATACAGGTCCAGCAACATCAGTGTTGGAAACGGTTCCTGTAAGTAAGGATTATGTTCACTACAAACACCTTGGTCATGTTAAACTACAACACAACAACAAACAATGTCCACACATTGCTGGTGATGTGTCATCCAACTGATAGTCATGTGAGCATGAAATCATGCTTGCCTGAAGTAACACATTATATTATGCTCTGAATTCACTCTCAATCGCATGGATTCCTACTGAAACGACTGGATTTTGCTTGGGAAAATTTGCAGAACTATGGAACATGTGACCGCACCTTTAAAGGGATAGTTCACCCTAAAATGAAAATTACCCCATGATTTACTCACCCTCAAGCCGTCCTAGGTCTCTTCCAAGCTTTATAATAGCAGTGAGTGGTGCCTTCTGAAGTGAATCGATGCGTTTGTGTAAGAAAAATATCCATATTTAAAACTTTATAAATTGGTGGGTATACAAATATTGTGTGAATTTATAACATATCGTACTCTCAGAAAAAAGGTACAAAAGCTGTCACTAGGGCAGTGCCTTTTTTGAAAGGTACAAATATATACCATTAAGGTATTTGTATACACCCCTTTGGGGTAAATTAAGGTAGAAATGTACCTTTTGGCCACGTACACACTTGAGCTGAATTCGGTTGTCAGTTCACCTTTTACTCCTTAATCGCATTCTGTACACACATAATTCACTAAAATACGGGAGTGACAACCACATTCGACAACCCCATTAACTCCAGAAAAATACAGGTAGTGACAACCGCATTTACTGGAATTCTACGCAGTGTGTACGGAACTGAACTGAACAACTAGTTGTTAATGACGTATTTAAACATGCATCAGTGTCTTCGTCTGTATGTGAGATGCAAGAAAATAACAGTGAAAGAAGTCTTAACTTAGCATGGGGCTAGCTGCGCTCATGAGCCCTGCAGTAAAGTGTCAGTGTTGCCAGATCTTCATAGAAAAAACCCCGACAACAAACAAGGACAAGCACAAAAAAACACTAAAACACCCAAATGCTTTATAACACCAAAAAAAAATCATATATCTCATATCTGCCACAGACCACTTTATTAACTCCATAAAGTCTTCTTTATGAGCTAAGAGCAATCAACATGCCTAAAAGCGCTTGTAAATATGAGGACATGGCAACACTGCAAGACAGCGCTTTCTAAAGCAGCCTCCCGAGCATAAACACAACGCTGCACGTCTATCAGCGGTAGTTTAGTTAAAATCGATGGACAAAAGTCCATCTTTAGCCAAAAAATGGCAGATACCAAATGGCTAAATTCGTCTTCACTCCCTCAAGATGCCAAAATGTTGCTATGGTTACAAATGCGGGAGTGACTGTTGTTCCGTACACGCATGAAACGATAATTTATGGGACTCACTCCCGCATTTAAATGCGGTTGTCACTCCTGAAACTTGCAGTATGCATATGGCCTTTGAAAGGGTACTGCCTCAGTGCCAGCTTTTGGAGCTTATTTTATGAGAGTGTACAGCTCTAATGTTAAAAAAAGATACTGTTTGTCTTGATTAAGCATGTCTCCTTGTTTTTTCAAAGGCGATATATGTCCGTGGAGGGTAAAGGGAGTATATGACACCGCATACACTGTCCTGTTTCTAACCAGATCCTCTCTCTCCCTTACAGTTAATGATAGACACACCCACTTCCCCTATAACTAGTGGACTTCCCCTGTTTTTTGTCATCACAGTTACTGCCATCAAACAGGTGAGCGTATGAGTATGTTTTGGCAGCTCATGTTCACGAATCATGTACGCAGTGTTGTGCCAGTTTGATTTGCAGGATAACCGGTTAGTTGTCATAATCCCGCTCACAAATACAGGGATATGAAGACTGGCTGCGGCACAAAGCTGACAATGAAGTGAACGGAGCACCTGTGTTTGTCGTGCGCAGCGGCAGTCTGGTCCAAACCCGATCCAAGAATATCAGAGTGAGTTTCAGCCAACGCCACCGGGATCCCATTGCTAATCATGCCAGCCCAACAACAACAACAACAACACATGCTTTCAAATATTAAAAACACTTCCATATCCCTGCAGTCATGTTAATAAATACAGTGACTTTTAGGATGTGCTGTTTCAGCAATTCAGACATCCTTGTCATGTCACGTGGGTTGATGTTCCTCCCGTGTTCTCGTAGGTAGGTGATATTGTGAGAGTAGCCAAAGATGAGACGTTTCCTGCAGATCTGGTGCTCTTATCATCAGATCGGGCTGAGGGGACGTGCCACATCACCACTGCCAGCCTGGACGGAGAGACTAACCTGAAGGTCTGTGTTTTCTGCTCATAAACAACAGCATCTCACTGAATTTCTCAGAGCGGTTACCGAATAAACATGTGACTCACCAAAGATGTTGTTACTTTCAGCGACGCCCATCTCGAAGCATTTTTTTTTTGTGTACTGAAGGCTTGTGGAACTAAACTCTAAATGTATTTTCTGACTTCTGCTGTCACTTTTACCTCTCTGAGCTTGTGACAAATGTGCAGCGAGAAGCAATCACACTGAGTGAATTACCTCAAGAAATGCTGAGTAATGTCTGGATTAGCCATGCTTTAATATTGAGTATATAAATATCAAGTCGTCATAAATGTTTTCAGTGTGTCAGGAGAGGCTGTCCAAATCGTGTGATGGAGAAGCTTTAAAATGTAAGAAAATGCTTGTTGCATTAAAAAGATTGGCAAATGAAATAATTATTTGAAATAGATAGTTTAAATAGGAATTCCAGCAAATTTTCATGGGCAAAAAATGTCCACTGTGTAGTGCAGTAGTGTAGCTCACACAGAAGTCACTTTTAAACCAAACAGCTTACTGTTGGTCAGTGCGGCGAATAAGTGTGAAGGCCAGTTGCCAAGTGTGTGTGAGAATTTTTCACCCTCATGTGAAATTCCCGGTTGTGTGCATTCTTATTAAAATGACTGGATTTCACCCTCAGAAATTGCAGAACAATGATAAATTCATCTTAAAGGAACACTCCACTTTTTTTGAAAATAAGCTCATTTTCCAAGTCCCCAAGAGTTAAACAGTTGAGTTTTACCGTTTTCGAATCCATTCAGCCGATCTCCGGGTCTGGCGGTAGCACTTTTAGCGTAGCTTAGCATAGATCATTGAATCTGATTAGAACATTAGCATCTCGCTCAAAAATGACCGAAGAGTTTCGATATTTTTCCTATTTAAAACGCGACTCTTCTGTAGTTACATCGTGTACTAAGACTGACGGAAAATGAAAAGTTGTGATTTTCTAGGATAAAATAGTCCCCAGCTATATCATAACTAGTTACTTAGCTGGGGACTACTTTCAGGCGCTGCATCATATCATTGCGCCTGCTGCACCCATGGTACAGCAGCAAAGTTCCTTGATTATTACGCTGGAATAAGAGTATAGTTCCTAGCCATATTGGCCTAGAAAATCGCAACTTTTCATTTTCCGTCGGTCTTAGTACACGATGTAACTACAGAAGAGTCAAGTTTTAAATAGGAAAAATATCGAAACTCTTTGGTCATTTTTGAGCGAGATGCTAACGGAATGCTTAAATTTTTACAATGCTTAAAACGCGTGCAAATGCTAAGTTTTCATCACCATGTTGCACAGTAATGTTTTTTTTGTTTCAGGTTTCTATATTTTTTTTCATTTTGTCATATATATTTGCTTATCGCCCACCCCCAATGTTTTACCACTTCACAAATACTGCTCGATGAAAAAACAAACACACATTCTCTGTTCGTGTCTGGCTAATATAAGATATCTTAGTAAAAATGATTTAATATCCAGATATTTTATTTGACAAGCAGATGCGTGTCTGCTGTCTATACAGTGTTTTACTAAGCAATGAATAAGAAGTGAGATGTATCAGACCGTAACACTCCATGTGTTCTCTCTGCTGATGTGCAGACGCACTATGCAGTGCCAGAAACAGCGGTGTCGCAGTCGGTGTCGCGGCTGGAGTCTCTGCAGGCGGTGGTGGAGTGCCAGCAGCCAGAGGCAGACTTATACAGGTACCTTACAGAATCGGATCCACTCAAATCCCCCTCACACAGCTTTACAATGCTGCTCAACCACAGTCGATTTGATCCTATTATCAGTTCTGTAAGTCCTGACGCAGCACATTCTTTCTTCTCAGGTTTGTCGGAAGAATAACAGTAACCCAACAAGGAGAGGAGATAGTCAGGTAAGACCAGCTTCAGATCTGAGATTATTATGGTTTTGACTACCAGATTTACTTGCGTCAGCGCAAACCGTCTTTTGGTGTTAAAATAGTACTGTCAGGATTTACTAAAGACGCGCAGTGACGAATTAGCGCTGAAAAGGCGTAGACAGTTACTTTTGCGCTTGACCTTATTGAATGTGCATTTGTAGGAGTTTCCCTTTCAGGCGCAAGATTTATGGGAAGAAAGTATTCAAATGAATCACACAACGTGATTTACTAACGTTTGTGCTCGTCAAAAAACTGGTATTTGCGCCATTATTTAATGTAGGGATGCACGATATTGGATTTTTGCCGATATTTTTCAACTCATTTTGACCGATACCGATATATTTCCTTTTGTTTGGAAACAACACTAAGTCTCTCCATAAGCAAAATAGTTTTAATTTTGGTTAGTTTTTAACAAGAACTTATTTGTTCGAATTAAATAAACAATAATGAAGGTTTTTTGACAGTATATTGAAGCTTTGAAAATAACTATAAATCAGTTGCAGCATTTTTTTTCCCCCAGAAAGATGCAGTGTTAACCCTAGCATTTTATTTTAAGATTTAACATTTGTAGATGGTCTAAAGCAAAATAGTTGTAAAAATTCTTCCATGTTCTATTCTTCTATGTTCTTTAATTTGTACATTGCTAGTAAATCACTCGCAGAATTTCCCCCTCCCATCGGCGTTGTTTTGGAATTAAATCTGGCCCTTAGTATTTTAAAAAGTATTTTTGTTGTGTATTTTTAATTTTGTTTATTTATATTTTTTGGTTATTCTTTTTAGACCCTTAGGACCAGAGAACCTCCTGCTTCGAGGAGCAAGATTAAAAAACACCAAAGAAATCTTTGGTACGGCATTCACACCATTTTTTAAAGTCCAACTTAGAACTTCTTCAAAATGGTTTTTATTTATTATTAACTTGTTTCGCAACTTATGACTGCACTTTACTCCCAAAAAAAAGTTTCTGTTTTTAATGGTTCATCAAAATGTTGTGACGGTTTGAGTATAACTGGTGTTATGTCATGCAGGTGTGGCGGTGTATACGGGCATGGAGTCCAAGATGGCTCTGAACTACAAGTGCAAATCCCAGAAACGCTCTGCAGTAGAGAAGTATGTGTTTCGTCATTTCCATTTCCACCGTTTCCTTCTCATTTTACCACATCATGTCTCTCGTCTCTCATGCAGATCCATGAATACGTTTCTCATCATCTACTTGGGCATTCTGCTGTTTGAAGCCATCATCAGCACCATTTTGAAGTACGCCTGGCAGGCAGAGAACAAGTGGGACGAGCCGTTTTACAATCAGAAGACCGATCAGGAGAGAAACAGCAGTCAGGTTACTATAAAGTCTCTACATGACTTAAAAGTCATACTGTGTGACACCTGGCGGCTCTTTGATGGCTCCAAAACTAGTAGGATTCATTAAGACCGCTGGTGATTTTTCTCCTTGCAGATTTTGAAGTTTATTTCTGACTTCCTGGCATTCCTGGTGTTGTACAACTTCATAATCCCCATCTCGCTGTACGTGACTGTTGAGATGCAGAAGTTTCTGGGCTCTTTTTTCATTGGCTGGGACTTGGACCTGTACCATGAAGAGAGCGACCAGAAGGCTCAAGTTAACACATCAGACCTCAATGAGGAGCTGGGACAGGTGTGTGTGTGTGATTAGAACTGTTTCCCCAGCTATAATACTGTCTGAGATGAGTAATCTATGCTAATTTTGCGACCGCAGGTGGAGTACGTTTTCACAGACAAAACGGGAACCCTCACTGAGAACGAGATGCAGTTTAGGGAGTGTTCTATCAGTGGTATCAAATACCAGGAGATCAACGGGAAGCTTGTCCCTGAAGGGATGACAGAAGACTCTCCGGATGGATCGGTGCCTTGTTTGGTGAGGTTCATTTTTACCGTTTGTGAGGATAGAGGATTTTGTCTTGGTCCATGCCATTGACTGTATAAAAACATGGAGGTAGTGTCTGTAACGTCACCCGCAGGTTTCTGAAGAGCATATTTGAAGCCCAAAATGGGCGGAGCCGGCCGTCGCCATCTTGGCAGCCGCGCGTCACTCCCGGATAATCGAAAATGGGCAAAGAGGCGGGAGTGGTT
>JAFVLL020002723.1:0-66210 GCA_021397915.2 Tor tambroides | reverse complement strand
AAATCGGCATCATATATCGGCCATCGGCTGCCCTGATTTCTAAATATCGGCATCGGCATCGGCCAGAGAAAAACCCATATCGGTCGACCTCTACAGTCTATAGACTTTCTGCTGTCTGTTATGTCATTTATATCAATCAAATGACAATAGTGAGCAAACCTCTCTTTGTTTGCTTGAGTAATTACGTGAACAACAGTGTTTACTTATGATCAATGGTTGTTTTCATTTAATATATTTATATTAATATTTAACTCTTTAGATAAAGGTGTGTTCTTTGTAGCTTATTAGTTTTTGCTGCCATATCGCAACTAGTACTGAGTGCATTGGTCTGATTAATCAGACTGTTGAAATTTTGGTCTTGTCAATATAGATGTAAAAATGGCATTTGGCAAGTGCAAAATACATGTTTTCCATCTTCAAAGCATTTCCACATGAAAGACTGAAAGAGATGTTGTGCTGAATAACCTCTCAACTCTACATCAGCAAAAGAAATGGCTCTTTCCCAACACTAATAGCCAAGAAAGCAATTGCTTTTGGGAATGGGGACTTTAATGAACAACTTAGACTAAATTTGCAGTCGCACTTGACATATGTTTCTGTAGACTTGAGTGTTTTTGCTGTGATGTGTTTACTTGGCTGTTTGGATTTCTCAATGAGAGTCTACTCATATATACAGAGAATGAAATGTATTCTGGCAATATATGATCCATCATCATTTATATTACATTTACATTTAGTCATTTAGCAGACACGTTTATCCAGAGCAACTTACAAATGAGGACAACAGAAGCAATCAAAATCAACAAAAGAGCAATAATATGCAAGTACTGTGATAAGTCTTGGTTAGCCTAACGCAGTACACGTAGCAAGGTTATTGGTAGCCAGTGCAAATTGACAAACAGTGGTTTGACATTAGCAATGTGGTCTGAGAAATTCAGCTGATCATCAGTTAAAACCTTAAGGTTTCTGGGTGTCTTTGAAGGTGTTGTGGTTGATGCGCCTAGCTCAGGGGTCTGCAACTTTCAACGTCAAATGAGCCATTTTGGCCCCTTTCCCATTGAATAAAATTCACGTGGAGCCACAAAATATTTGATCCCCAAATAAAGATAACACGGCATATAGCTAAAGTTTTATGTTCAGTTATCTTACAGGGCAGGGGAGTAGTAATCATTTCAAAAGTGAGGGGGACAGAAATGGCAACTGTATTTATGTCAAATATATTTATGTATGTATAATTGACAAAAAACTTTTCTTATCCCTTACTTTTAATTGGCTAAGAAATAAAATAGGCTACAGTGCTGGACAATAACCAATAATTTGTCTTCTATAATATTTTTGATATATATTTTACTAATGATAATTTTATGGAATGTATAATCAGTATATAAACTACAAACACTTTTTCCATTTTTATCACAGAATAAGGCAGAAAATATATTTTATAGCTTCTGTACTGTAATTAATGCTGTCAATTACCACTGTATCATTCATACTTATTACCTGGAGAAGACTTGAAAAACACACACAAACCATATCGTCTTCACGTTTCATCAGTTAAGGTTTATGCTTGTTATTCAGCTTCGCTACAGCGATAGCGGGATGGCTTTGTCCATATTAGTGATTTACTGGCACATCAAAAGTTATTATTATTTCTCATATGAGTCTGTTTTGGACATTCTGCTCAAGAGCGCCCTCCGGCTTCGAGTTTGAATGAAACATACAGCGCATGAGAGTGTTCAGCGCTCCGTGATGTTCACATCGTTTTGGATACGAATAAAACGTATCCAAAACAAAGTGACTATCTTTTCTCTTTTAATTTAAATCTAGATTTATTCACATTGGCCCTTGAAAACCTCTACTTTAACACACTTTACCGAGAAAAAGTGCAGGGGAAGAGTTTAGGTTTTATTAAAAGTCAGGGGGACACCTCCCCCGCGTATTGTACACCTACGCTACAGGGAGCCACCGCAGAGGGATGAAAGAGCCACGGGTTGCCGACCCCTGGCCTAGCTGGATGGAGAAATTGTGATGAAGTGATGGGTTGGTTGAAACCATAAGCAGTTCTGTCTTTGCAAGGTTGAGTTGAAGATAGTGTTGTCAAAAGTACCGACTTCCGCACCAGCCGAAATTTAAAAAAATGTCCATTTCCCGCTAACATTTGAGGGCTGTTGAGCAGATTCTTAAACTCTGCTGATCAGAGCCGATCCGCCCTATACGCAGAATACGCAAGCTGCGTAGGCCCCCCGAAACACCAGGGGGCCCCCTTGCTCTCAAAGATGTTTTAATTTTAGTTTCGTTTTTGAGTTTGGCCAGTGGTTATGAAAACATGAATGTTCATTTCTTTTAATGCGGTGAGCTGTCACCCTCTTTACGTAAAAATCTGTCAAATCATGTAACGTGAATGTCGTACGGTATCTTGCTCGAGACAAAAAAAAAAACGAGTTGAAAGCGTACCGAGCCGCAGAAGAGATACTGCTTCTCGAGCGCTTTCCATGACCGCGATTCGAGATGGAGTGAAACACGGACAAATGTATTTTATCCATCCTTTCATCCCAACACCCCCCTCCCCCAGTTTTGTGTAGGGCCCCCAGAAGTCTAGGATCGGCACTGCTGCTGATTAGCCATTTTGTTCACGCCCTAAACCGATATGACTGTGATTGGCTACAATGCTCAAATACTAGAAATGGACATTTTCAAAATTTCAGTACCAGCTGGTACCGAAGTCTATACTTTTGACAACACTAGTTGAAGGTGATGGTCCTTCATCCAGTAAGAAATGCCTGTTAGACATGCTGAGATGTGAGCAGCTATTGGCAGATAATCAGGTTAGAATGAGAGGTAGAGTTGAGTGTTATCAGCATAGCAGTTATATGAAAAGCCATATTTCTGAATGACAGAACCTAGTGATGCTATGTAGACAGAGAAGAGAAGTGGTCCAAGAACTGAGCCCTGAGGCACCTCAGTAGCTAGATCCACCAAAAGCTGTTTTTTTTTTTTCCAATGTCAGTGTTTCTGTAATTAGATGTTAAAATTTTGACAACATTTTTGATGTAGAATGTCATCAAAATGCCCTAATATCTGTTCTCTTTTGGCCATTCAATTCATCCTTTGTGCTTGGTCCAAGTTAGCCAGCTGTTTCACACAACACAAGCTGCTGTAAGTGTGTGAGATGCTGATGTTTAGGCGCTCATGTGGGCTTTCAGACGGGTCACTCCAGGATAAGGAAGTAGCTGTGAGTCAGTGATAGCCTTCCTGACCGCTCATCTCATTAGCTGCCTCTTCCCAAATGAATGTTTAATTAAAGGTGCTTTAGTGGAGCTGCAGACTCATTCTTCACAGTGAAAGTCACAGACTGTTACGTAATGCGCAGAGCAGATGAGCGCCCTCTCAAACTGCCTTTGTTAAATAACTCTGAATTAAGAGTAAATTTAGCCATGGAGCAGCAAAGGGAAGCGTCATGCAGCTGCTCCTCAGATTTATTTGTTGCTCTGCTTTGGTCACCTCAGCGGATATTTACAAGCTTTTCTGTGTAAAGATCAGCTCTGAGAAGAGATACGGCATCACTTGCTCTCCAGTTAATTTGATATACTTGATTAGCCGCCTTGTTCTGCTGTTGTGCTGAATTATTACAGTCTGTGTTTCATTATCTCTATAATGTGGATTATTAGCACATGAGGAAAAAAGAATGCTATTAACACACAACTGAAATAGCAGAGTCATGCGGCACAGAAGCTGTTAGTTTTGCACGATACAGACTGGGTCCTGTGTGAAAAATCCCTCTGCATTATTTATTTAATTTTTTTTTTAA
This sequence comes from Tor tambroides, assembly GCA_021397915.2. Classification (NCBI taxonomy): domain Eukaryota; kingdom Metazoa; phylum Chordata; class Actinopteri; order Cypriniformes; family Cyprinidae; genus Tor; species Tor tambroides. The sequence continues at coordinate 62,402 of JAFVLL020002723.1, read as the reverse complement.
AATACAGCTCTGGTTGCTGTACTTAGTCAGTGTAAAAATATATTGAAATAAGTTGTGAATTCTTGAATTCTTCAGTTGCTTACACTGCCTTACAAGTAGTGTTAATTTTGTCAGCTATTTGCTTTTTGGTTTAGTCTTACTCTTGTCTTTAGTCTAATGTCTTTTTTAGGTTTTATCATATTTAGTCAACATGTTCTGTTTTGGTTTGGAGAAGTTTTAGTTAAAAAAAAAAAAAAAAAAAAGTGTGTGATTTTTATGTTAAAGTCAGTGAAGAATTTTGTGGTTAAACTGATAATCACAGTGATTTTGCTCAAAATTGTAATTGTTGTTACTGATCTTGATGTCATTTGAGAAATTTCTTTTTAAATTTTCTCATAATTATTGCACTTTCACCCAAAAGCACAAATCAAGACAATATCAACTCATACACATGGTTTATTTGATTAATTTATTCTTCTAGTTTCCGATTCATTATATTAGCATGCATCTCTACATTATGTAAAGCTCAATAGCTAAAACAGCAAAATTACTAAAATTTCCTGGTTCTGTTTTTTTTTTTCTAATAATCCCAGATTATGCTAATGTTTTAAAAAGTTTGTCAGTTTTCACTGTTTCTAATTATGAAATTTACAGTATTTAAAAAGCAAAACGTTGTTTGTAGTAACATCCCGTAATTCAAACAAAGTATTGTTAGAAAGTAAAAAGCAACACAGAAACTGACCTGACTGACCTGAATTTTTTTATTTTTTTTACCACAAATAAATTTGCATGACATTGTATTCTGGTTGTATGAACTATACAAAAAAAGTCCTTTCTGTGAAATAGTTCTTAGAACAGATGTTCAAAATAGCTATGCAAAGTAGGGCTGGGCGTTATATATCGTTATAATAGAGTGCCAGTTAATACACAGAGCCGTAGATCACTGACAAACTACGCCAATTAATCACCCGCGAAAATGAACGCGGTATTGCGTAGCTTGTCAGTGATCTACGGCTCTGTGTATTAACTGGCGCTCTATTTCAAAACAGGTGATGGAGATTTTCCGCTAATCAAAGAACCGGCTTTACTGATGAAATGCGCAAAATATCATTCGATATATATCGCCCAGCCCTAATGCAAAGGTATAATGGTTTGCGAATATTTCAGCGTTGTCCACGCTACTAGAAAATGTGTTTAGAGGAGTATTTAAAGATGGCATGAAATTAAAATTCACTTTATCATTACATTTTTCTAAATACTTAAATTTACAGATGGTATTGTGAATGCATCATCCATGTGTGTTTTACAATCCGGCCGAAATACAAAAGAAAAGATCCATTGCTACTTCTGTTTCATGCTCTCGATAACACAACAAACAACAGAAATGACTGGTGATTATATAGTCATCATGGACCAATGGCAACCTGAAGGTGTTTAACAGCTGCCATGAAGTTTTCTGGGAAGTTCACGTTGGAAAGTTGTCAGGAAAGCTTGCTTTGGTTAGCCATTTCAGGCCACCAAAATGAACTCCAAAACACCTTCATTTGGCCAGATTTAGTTTGAAATTGTCACACTTGTTTGTTCTTCAATTAAAGTTGTGGCTTTTGTAGCAAAAGCACATACTTTTGTATGTGAATGTTTTGTGATAGACTGTTAATGTTATATTTTTAATAGTAGTTAGCTGCAAATACTACTCCATTCTTTCAAAGTGTTTTTCTAACAGATGTAGGAATCAGTTAACATGTATTCATAATCGCAGCACAGTGGCATCAGTTTTGAAAAAGCAGCGCAAGATGTTCATGCTGGCACACAGAATGAGTTTCAGCGTCTTACTCTTGGAAAGTGCGGAGGGGAAATGGGATGGAAACACTCAAATATTCAGTCGAAAGATTAAGACTGTAATTGAAGGCATGTGTTGGCAATGGGGTCGGGTGACGTGGCCGTGTAACATACAGGAAGGAGATTTCCCAGCCTCCTCTGGAAGACGCTTAGCACAGGCACCATCTGTCAGAGACTCGAGGTTCAGAGTTGAAGAGAATATTTCCAGCGTGTTACTACAGAAACAATGTTCAATGAATTTATTGGGATGTTTCAAATCAGATCCAGCGAGAAGCGGTTGAATTCAGTGAAGAACACACGTCTTTCAAAAGCCATATGAAACAGCACTGACAGACGTGAGAAACAATCCCATTAGAAGGCTTTTACATGTATTTACCATGGATTTACAGTAGTAACATTAACTGCATCATGGTATTGTGGAAGAAATGTGGGATTAACATGAAATTGTATTATATTATCAATGTAGACATTGTCTTAAAGGAGTAATGGTTGTTATTAAGCTATAGCATGTGTGCTTTTGTATTTATACTAAATTTATTTAGTCTACTGTTTAGGGCTGGACGATACAGCTTAAAAATGTATCAACGATATAATGTTTCATATCGCCCGGTATCGATAATTATTGACATTTTTTTTAACCTTTTTTAAAACAAAGAGCAATAGAAATTTTTTTTTTTGTATTTTTAAATTAACCCAATTTATTGAGATGAACAATACATATTTTTTTGTTTTAACAGTCAAACACAAAATAAAAATTAAACAAATATCTCCTTTCTTGTTTTATATGCAGATTAAATAAGTCTTAAGGAAACTTTTGGCTTGTTTCCCGAGGACGCAATGAGCAAAATAATGTAGCACATTAAATTGTCAATGCAATGAAATGACGGTCTATAAAAAACATGCATAACGTCTAACTTAACATATATAAAGCAAATATAATTTCATAAATTGCATGAACAAAATAGCATCATGTGTTTATGCATTGCTTAATACAAAGAGCCGAATCGCCGATTACACAGATTGCATTTAGAAACATATGAGACGCAGTGAAAGGAGTAAACCTCCACAAATTCACAACGTTTTTCTAAACGTTTAAACTGTTTTAACTTTGCATGGCTTTCTAAACATCTCTTGTGTGAGACGAGAGTGCAGCAGTCATATTTGTCCGTCTAAAATATAGAACATGCGTTCTGTGTGAATGGCTTGGTTTCAGTTTTAATCTAATCAAGATCTTCTCCGCATTGAGCTACTATATTTCTTTAATATTTTGAGTGAATAATGTAGCAGCGGAGCATCTTGTGGGCTAGACTAACAAAACATTAAAATGCAATCACCGCATCTTGTGCGCCACTGATGACGCTCACTGACGCACACCTAACATTCCATTTTTCCATTAAAATGCAAATGTTTATTTTAAATTTGACTGACATTCATTTTTTATTCACAATCTCCTAGGGCTGCAACAACTAATCGATAAAATCGATTATTATCGATAATGAAAATCATCGACAGCGAGTCTCATTATCGATGAGTCGGGTCTGCCCACAGTGTACGTTACATCCAACTTCAGCCAGTCGCGTCAAATTATAGCACTGAATTATGCATTTCTATGGACAAAATGCATCTAAAAACAGAATGAGACGCTGCGGGAGAGTTACGTGATCCAGGCTCCGCAAAAAATGAGAATTGCATGAAGGGCCATCTTGACAGTCTGTGTTAAGTTTAAACCTTTACCGAATGAGCATCAGACAGACGGAACACAATTAATACTCAGCGCAAAAACATTCATTGTGCTGAAATATCTGTTGTTGAACATTAAATTACGGTTTAAAAGTCAACGTAGTGCACGCATTTTATGACAGTAGGAACTGTAAAGGGATAACAGCGTGTAATTTTCTGAATATACAAATCAGACGCTTCATAACCGCCTTTCATAACATGTGTTCCTGCAGAACATTACTCTTACCTGTTAGTTACCACTGAGTTTGTGATTTTATTCGTCTTTATTATCTTTATTATTTTAATTTTTAATTTAGAGATTTAAACCATATTCACTATATACAGTCCTTAACAAATTTATTAAAACAAATTTATGTAAGGTTTTTAACAAATTATGTAAGGTTTGTGCCACTGTTGCTCTAAACTAACTGTATTGCTGATTACCAAAATCATTTTTTAGCTTTCTGTATTGGTTAGTCCTCCAATTTGTGTAAGCTCTTTAGTAACAGTAGTAGACTATTTCTAATACTATAATGCTATAATATAACTATTGCTGTTATCTATGAAAGGCAGAAAAAATAGTCTAGCGCTTTATAGTGTTTTTTTCCAGATGCCCAGTTACAGTCAAAAAGTACCTAAACGATTCCAGCAAGAATGCAAGCTGTTATGAAAGGCATAGGAGGCCATTTTTGTTATTATGTGTATAAATATACAATTTATTTGTTTCAGTTTGTTGTTTGCCCAATAAATGACAATAACATTTTTGGATTTACACAATTTTTTGACAGATTCCTAAAATATTTTTTTTCTCTTTATTATGACAGGTAGTCTAATAAATTAAGCACTGTATTTTTTATAGCATTCAGTTGGCACGTTTGTTTGAAAGACATTGTGAAGAATATGGAATTTTTTTTTTTTTGTCAAAATCTAAAAAAAAAAAAGAAAGAAAGAAAGAAAGAAAATTGGGCTTTTTTAAATCCGATTAATCGGAAAAATAATCGGCCAACTAATCGATTATCAAAATAATCGTTAGTTGCAGCCCTACAATCTCCTCATCACAGGCAGGCACAGCACTCATTTCAGCACGTGTGCTGTCTGTGTCACTCATAGCACGTGCCTATATCATGTGCACTATCGAACATTTTTTTGTGTGATACTATAGATGACCAATAATTTTAATAAAAGTAGAGTCCTAACTCAAACAGTCAGAATATTTCAATTTTACCCTATTAAAATGAGGCTGTTTTTGTTAATGAACATAAATTTACATCTGCATTGAGACATCAGAGTTAGGGAACACAAACCTGTTCATCATTTGAAACAATAAAACCCGTTAGGTTAGAACATGCACTAAGAAATGAATTTTTCTGTTAAGCAAAAAGACTGGATTTTACTTTAGTTTACTAATGCATATTTTGGTGTAGAAAAAATATTGAATTCTTATAAATGTTTTCAATATTGTACCTAATATTTGTAAAATGTTCACCTGTTTGGCAAAAAAAAAAAAGTAGCTTGAAATCAACATTTAACTGTTCTACAAACCAGGAGAAGAAATCAGCCTTTAAACTTGAAAGCAATAAAGATTTGACAATTTATTGTGATAATTTTCAATATCGAATGATGAAAATATTTGAAAACCTAACAATTTGTCAAGAATCACAATTAGGAACATTGTTACAAAAACATTTTATTGTAAGAAACATCTTAAATTTCTTAAAAATATTTTTGTGAATTCGGCTTCTGATTATCACACCCTCAGTCCAAGACAGTCTGGCCCGCAGACCAGAAGAAACTCAAAGCAATAGGAGTTCAATAGTAAGTGATTTAGCTCTCATGTGCTGTGAAAGTGCCTCACGTAATGAATTGTTTGCTGCACGCTAACTGAATTAATAATGACTTTGGCAGAGTGTTCTGCATTCCCATCAGGCCCTCGGCTTCTTCAGCGTACCGTTTTCCATAAGCTTTAAGATTCTGTCACTGTTTCACCAATAGCTAGTATTATATTATCTATAGCTGAAGGTGAAATATTAAACAGCAGTTGTTGATGTCTCTGGTCTGTCTGACTGATCCGTCTCTCCTCATCTCTTCCAGGGCTTCGACCCTCCCCATCAGAGTGACACACGCACAGTTTACATAGCAAACAAGTTCCCACAGCATGGCCATTATGTTCCTCAGAGGTTTGCAGACAACAGGATCATTTCCTCCAAGGTAAGAGCAGATTCTCCTGAAAGCTTGAGTGTGAAAAGGTCAAAAAAGAGAGGGAGATCTGCAATCATTTGACTCACGTGTGCATGTGTTTCCCTGCTCCTGTTGAGAATTTGGCAGTAAAATCTTCCACGCTGTTTTGCTTTCTCTTTGCAGTACACCATATGGAACTTCATCCCCAAAAATTTGTTTGAGCAGTTCAGAAGAATCGCCAATTTTTATTTTCTCATCATCTTCTTGGTTCAGGTAAGCCCAGATCGTCCTTGTGTTTCCTAGCTCTCAACTGTGTGTGACAACACAACAGAGCTGATGTACTTTGAGAGCGAAATTAGTCTCAAAATTAATTAATTAAAAAGAAATATTTAAGATAATACACATTCGCATTTGAAACAGTAGTTCACAAACTCATAATCCAATTCACATTCACAAAATACTTATTCACATGCAAATTTGTGGTAATGCAAATTTGCTTAGGCATTTGTGGATCATATTTTGTAAATATATTTTGAGACTATTTTAGTCTATAGTCATTGGCTTGAAAAAAAAAAAAAAAATACAGGTTCAGCAACATCAGTGTTGGAAACAGTTCCTTTAAGTCAGGGGTGCCCAACCCTGTTCCTGGTGATCGACTGTCCTGCAAAGTTTAGCTCCAACTCTAGTCAAACACACCTGCCTTTAATTTTCACGCAATCCCGAAGACCTTAATTAGTTGCTTCAGGTGTGTTTGATTAGAGTTGGAGCTAAACTTTGCAGGACAGTCGATCGCCAGGAACAGGGTTGGGCACCCCTGCTGTAAGTAAAGGTTATGTTCACTACAAACACCTTGGTCGTGTTAAAGTACAACACAACAACAATGTCCACCTATCGCTCTCAATGCGTCATCCAACTGACAGTCATGTGAGCATGAAATCATGCGAAATTCACAATCGCATGCATTCCTACTGAAATGACTGAATTTTGCCTGGGAAAATTTGCAGTACTTTGAAACGTGACCACACCTTTAAAGGGATAGTTCACTCCTAAAATGAAAATCACCCCATGATTTACTCACCCTCAAGTCTTCCTAGGTGTATATGACTTTCTTCTTTCAAATGAAAACAATCAGAGTTATATTAAAAAATGTCCTGGCTCTTCCAAGATTTATAATAGCAGCAAATGGGTGTGGAGATTTTGAAGCAAAAAAAAAGTGCATCCATCCATCATAAAAAGTGCTCCACAAGGCTCTGGTGGGTTAACAAAGGCCTTCTGAAGTGAATTGGTGCATTTGTTCAAGAAAAATATCCATATTTAAAACTTTATAAACCATAATCTCTAGCTTCCACTCACTGTTGTATTCACATTCACGTTCCAGCGGATGACGTAAGACGTAGGTGTAGCGTAAGCTCTGGTGAGAACTGACAAACATGGAAGCGCACAGAGCAAAACAAACACTGGTCACGAATTTGAAGTCCAAAACGAGGATTAAAGGGGTAATATGATGTTGCTAAAAAGAACGTTATTTTGTGTATTTGGTGTAATGCAATGTGTTTGTGGTTTAAAGTTCAAAAAACACTATTTTCCACATACTGTACATTATTGTTGCTCCTCTAAGCCCCGCCTTTCTGAAACGCGTCGATTTTTACAAACCTCATCGTTCTGAGAAGCAAGGCGTGCTCTGATTGGCCAGCTACCCAGTGCGTTGTGATTGGCCGAATACCTCAAGCGTGAGACGGAAATGTTACGCCCCTCACCGTATTGTGATGGTGTTTCACGGCGCGACCACACAAAAACAATAAAACCCATTACAAACGAGGCATTTGTTGCATCCAGTGGGGACATAATTACTGATTATAATGACTTATACTGTCTTTTTACGCGTCGCGTTGCATCGCGCTGCGTAAACATTACCATGTCTGCATTTGTGATCGGAGAAACACAAACAACAAGCACTACTCTACACTGCTCAAAACTCACGTTTGAATCGTCAGTGGCAGAAACATACTTACAGGCTGTGAGTCAGAAGCGCCAGACTGTCCTTGCAAAGTTGGAATTGCCCCTCTTTATAGAAACAGCCTTTGTGTGAGCCAGCATTGTAGCTTCCAAGTTCAGGAAATAGTCCTCTGTAAAATGTGCTGCACACACTCGAATATTTGGGTTGTACTGCTCTGGAACAGTGTTGTAAATACAACTTAACCACTGATTTCTAGTTGTGTCCTCTTTTGGAAGCCCAAACAAAGTAGTTTCTCTTTCACAATGAAACAGAGCGTCTCCAGGACATGGCGCCGGCGGCAGCAACAACACTACAGCCAGAATAAAAGTCCGGCCTTCTTTCACTGCGTATACATTTGGGTGGTGTTATGAAAATCTCCCCACGTCGTGACGTAGAGATGTGGGGGCGAATTTAAATGAGCCGCTTTAGGAGGGCGTGGCAGAGACTTAACTTTGATCAAGAATATCTCTTTGGTTTTGAGACTTTAGTCTTTGCAACTTCAGGGATCTTATCTATGCACAAACAGCTTGTAACACTCCAAAGAGAAAGGAAAACTTGAAATCGCATCATATGACCCCTTTAATAAAGAAAAATCGGAGGATTTCAATATAAGCCAAGAGGAGACTGGTTTTCCTTTGCTGTAAACAAAACTTGGTTCTCGCTCTTGTAATTGCACATATGACAGTTAGTGAAAGCTAGAGATTGCGGTTTATAAAGTTTTGAATATGAATATTTTTCTCTTCACAAACGCATCGATTCACTTCAGAAGGCTTTTATTAACCCTCCAGATCCATGTGGAGCACTTTTTTTATGATGGATGTACGCACTTTTTTTGGGCTTCAAAATCTCAACAGCCATTCACTGCCATTATAAAGCTTGGAAGAGCCAGGACTTTTTTTTTAATACAACTCCGATTGTATGTGTCTAAAAGAAAAAGTCAGATACACCTACAATGGCTTGAGGGAGAGTAAATCATGGGGTAATTTTCATTTTTGGGTGAACTATCCTTTTAAAGTCATTGCAATGTAAACAATATTTTATGTTCCAACATAGTAATAATACAGATCTTGTGTGAATTTCTAATATATCATACTCTCCAAAAGAAAAAGGGTACAAAAGCTGTTACTGGGGCAGTAGCTTTTTTTGAAAGGGTACCGTTAAGGTGCTAATATGTGTCTTTAAGGTACTTATGTGCACCACTTGGGGTAAATAAGGGTAGTGCCCCAGTGGCAGCCCTTGTACTTAATATACAGCCCTAATGTTAAAAAAGAAACTGTTTTTCTTGACTAAGCATGTCGTCTTGTTCTGTTAAAGGCGAAACATGTCTGTGGAGGGTAAAGGCAGTATATGACACAGCATACTACAGGTCTGCCCTGTTTCTAACCAGATCCTCTATCTGTCTTCCTACAGCTAATGATAGACACACCCACTTCCCCTATAACTAGTGGACTTCCCCTGTTTTTTGTCATCACAGTAACTGCCATCAAACAGGTGAGCGTACAAGCGTGTTTTGGCAGCTCATGTTGACGGATCATGACGTGTGTGCAGTGTTGTGCCAGTTTGATTGGAGGATAACCGCTCAGTTGTCTGTTTTTCATAATCCCACTCTCAAATACAGGGATATGAAGACTGGCTGCGGCACAAAGCTGACAACGAAGTGAACGGAGCACCTGTGTTTGTCGTGCGCAGCGGCAGTCTGGTCCAAACCCGATCCAAGAATATCCGAGTGAGTTTCCTGACAACAGATGTCTTGAAATAATAAAAACACTTCCATTTCCCTACAGTCATGTGAATAAATACAGTGACTGACAACCAGAATGACATGACATGGATTGCTAAAACAGCACATCATTCCTCCTGTGTTCTCGTAGGTGGGTGATATTGTGAGAGTAGCCAAAGATGAGACGTTTCCTGCAGATCTGGTGCTGTTATCGTCAGATCGGGCCGAGGGGACATGCCACATCACCACTGCCAGCCTGGACGGAGAAACTAACCTGAAGGTCTGTGTTTTCTGTTCGTAAACGGAGAGGTTACTGAATAAACATGTGACTCACTTACTGAACCGCAAGTTGTTGTTACTTTCAGCGACGTCCATCTCAAAGCGCTTTTTGTGTACTGAAGGCTTGTGGAGTGTTTTCTGACTGGTTTTGTTGAATTGGCCCTCCACTAAGCTCTGCTGTCACTTTTACCTCCCTGAGCTTGTAACAAACGTGCAGCAAGAAGCAATCACGCTGAGTGTATTACCTCAAGAAATGCAGAGTAATGTCTGGATTAGCCATGCTTTAATACTGAGTATATATAGTCATCAAAAAGGTTTTCAGTATGTCAGGAAAGTCTATCCAAAATGTGTGATGGAGAAGTTTTAAAATTAAAGAAAACATTTGTCTTTAAAAAGAAATAGGTAACTGAAATATATAATTACTTACCTGAAATAGATCATTTATTTAGATATTTTGGTGAATTTTCACAAGCAAAAAATGTCCATTGTGTATTGTCGTTAGTGTAGTGATGTATGAAGCTCAGCTCACACAAGTCACTTTTAAACCAAACAGCTTTCTGTTGGTCAATGCGGTGAATTAGTGTGAAAACCAGTTGCCGAATATGTGTGAGAATTTTTCGCGCTCATGTGAAATTCTCAGTTTTGTGCATTCTTTTTAAAATGACTGGATTTCACCCTTGAAAAAATGCAGAACAATGGGAAATGTACCGTAATAAATAGATAAAACAGTTTGTTTGTTTGTTTATAGGTCATTTAAACATTATTCAGTTTGGTCAAAATATTTTTAGAGATTTATTATTTAGAGTTTCTTTCTAAAATGTTTTTTTTTTTTTTTTCTTTGTATAATTTCTTCCTTATGCTGTCGTTATTTATTAAGGTGTTTCATTGCAATGTTCATGACTATTTAAATAATAAAACCTTTTTGTCATATTTGTGGTCTACTATTCGTTTGGAAATTATCATTTATGATTAGCGGTGGGCAATATGGCTAAAATTTTATCTCACAATCTGAGTAATTTTATTTCACCGTAACTGTATATATCACAATATTGTTATTTTTGCTTTTGATAAGGTCAATTTTTGATACAATAGAAATGTCATAATTCTTGTCACCAGTGTCTGTATCACAAAAAACTAATACTAGCCTAAATTTAACAAAAAAAAAAAAAAAAAAAAATTCAAGCTCACTGCAGACAAGTAGACAGTTGGTGATTAAATAAGAATAAGATAATAATTACAAGTAATTGGACAAAAAACTACAGTAGAACAAATAAATAAGAAATGCTACATACATTGTAATGTGCACCAAATGCATAGCAAACACTGCTACATTTTTCACTCGTACTTACATATCTCGTGCGCTGGCGTGACTTCTCTTTTGCCGTCACATGGCATAATCGCTAGACATAGACTGCCAATACTTTAAGAGTTCGCTTTCCGTTTCCACATACTGTTATACGCAGTTTTCTTTCAGTTGTTTGTTTTACCTAAAGATCTTTACCAGCAGGCGTTTGCTCATTTTTGTTCTATTTTATCATATTTGCTTGAGTTACATTCTCAATACTTACTGATGTCGTCATAATAAAACAAACACAAATTCACCTGTGTCTGGCTAATGTAAGATATCTTAATAAAAATATTTTAATATCCAGATATCTTATTTAATTTTGGACAAGTAGAGAGGCACACAAAGCTGTCTATAAAGTAGCATTCTAAGGAATTACACATAGCATTTATGTGCCGCGAGGTAAGAAAAGTGAGAGATATGGGGACTGCGTAAACACTGAATGTGTTTTCTCTGCTGATGTGCAGACGCTCATTACGCGTAAAACTAGAAACGCGTGTCAAAAAGAAATGGTGTCGCTGGGCGTCGTGGTCTCGCAGGTATGGGTGTAGTTGTTCACTTTTATATTATATCTATATCGATCCAAATTTCTCACAGCTGCTTTCTTATACGTTGTCGGTTCACAGTCTATTTGATGCTGTTTTGTTCTTAAAAAGAAAGTGCACGCTTCTCTGTATTTGTCGGAGAATAATAAATCAACAAGGCGAGAGGGAGATAAATGTAGTTATCAGTTTTTCAACCGAAAATTTTATATATATATATATATATATATATATATATATAGTGAGAAAAATTAAAGTTTGGGATCACTAAGATTTTTTTTTTTTTTTTTTTTTTTTTTAAAGAAGTTTCTTATACTCATCAAAAAGATGAATGCATCAGTGTCACATGATCCTTCAGAAATCATTCTAATATGCTGATTTATAATCAGCGTTGGAAACAGTTGTGCTGCTTAAGATTTTTTGGGACCTGTGATTACTTTTTTCCAGGATTCCTTTGATAAAGAAAAAGTTAAAAAGATATATAAACTACTTTACAATGTACACTACTATACACAACTTTTCAGTTTGGGGTCAGTAAATTGTTTTACTTTCTTTTTTTTCTTTTTTTTGAAAAGTTAATACTTTTATTTGGCAAGGATGTTTTAAATGGATGAAAAGTGATAGTAAAGAATTATATTGTTAGAAAAGATTTCTATTTTGAATAAATGCTGTTCTTTTTAACTTTTTATTCATCAAAGAATCAAAGAAAAAAGTATCACAGGTTCCATAAAATCTTAAGCAGCACAACAGATTCAACACTGATAATAAATCACCATATCAGAACGATTTCTGAAGATCATGTGACACTGAAGACTGGAGTAATGGCTGATGAAAATTCAGTGCTAAGTCACAGAAATAAATTATATTTTAAAGTAAATTAAAATAGGAAACCAGTATTAGAAATTGCAATAATACTTCACAATATATATATATTTTTTCTGTATTTTGATCAAATAAATACAGCCTTGATGAGTATAAAAGACTTTGAAAGGCAGTGTACATAAATATATAATTATCATTAATAAATGTAAAAATGATTTATTTATGTTTTGTCATTTATTTTATATAAATTTTATATGTTTAAGTATTAGATTGGTTTTATATTTTTTTTTTTTTATTATTCTTTTCAGGCCCCTAGGACCAGAGAACCTCCTGCTTCGAGGAGCAAGATTAAAAAACACCAGAGAAATCTTTGGTACGGCAGCCACCCCATTTTTTAAAGTCCAACTTAGGACGTTTAAAGTCAACATGAATCCAAACTAGACTTTATCTACTTATTAACTTATTTCACAACTTCTCACTGCACTTTACTCCCAAAAAAGTTTGTGTTTTTTAATGGTGCATCAAAACTTGCCAACTTGCCAATGAAAACATTTTGATGGTTTGAGTGTAACTGGGGTGTTGTCATGCAGGTGTGGCGGTGTATACGGGCATGGAGTCCAAGATGGCTCTGAACTACAAGTGCAAATCCCAGAAACGCTCAGCAGTAGAGAAGTATGTGTTTCGTCATTTTCATTTTCATTGTTACATGACTGCTTTCCCTCAGCAGTTCATCAGCGCTCATTTTACCACATCATCTCTCTCTCTCGCAGATCCATGAATACGTTTCTCATCATCTACTTGGGCATTCTGCTGTTTGAAGCCATCCTCAGCACCATTTTGAAGTACGCCTGGCAGGCAGAGAACAAGTGGGACGAACCGTTTTACAATCAGAAGACCGATCAGGAGAGAAACAGCAGTCAGGTTATTATAAAGTCTCTAAACTGTTATTTTGCATTTAAAAGTCATACTATGTGACACCTGGCAGATCAGGTTTCGTTATGACCGCTGGTGATTTTCTCCTCACAGATTTTGAAGTTTATTTCCGACTTTCTGGCTTTCCTGGTATTGTACAACTTCATAATCCCCATCTCGCTGTATGTGACCGTTGAGATGCAGAAGTTTCTGGGCTCTTTTTTCATTGGCTGGGACTTGGATCTGTACCATGAAGAGAGCGACCAGAAGGCTCAAGTCAACACCTCAGACCTCAATGAGGAGCTGGGCCAGGTGTGTGTGTGTGTGAGATTAGAACTGTTTGGCCAACTATAACAATGTCTGAGATGAGTAAAACTATGCTAATGTTGCGGCCGCAGGTGGAGTACGTTTTCACAGACAAAACGGGAACCCTCACTGAGAACGAGATGCAGTTTAGGGAGTGCTCTATCAATGGTATCAAATACCAGGAGATCAACGGGAAGCTTGTCCCTGAAGGAATGACAGAAGACTCTCCAGACGGATCGGTGCCTTGTTTGGTAAGGTTCATTTTTACAATTCTGTTGGTGACACACTTTATCATTACATTCATTTTCATTGTACGTAGTAAAAATGGAGGAAAAAAAATGGAAAACATAATCAAAATAGTGAATTTCAAAAGAATCTGTTCTGTGGATTTTGTGGGTACACCTTTGTTTGAATCAGATCTCAACTAGTTTGATCACAGTTGCACTCTTAAGGTGCGTTCACACCAGACGCGATTGAAGCGTTAAGCGCGAGTGATTTACATGTTAAGTCAATGCAAAGACACGAATAGACATCCTGCGGTGCGCGAATTGAGCGAGTTGAAAAATCTGAACTTTGGCGAATATTCGCGCCGCGTTAACCAATCAGGAGCTTGCTCTAGTAGTGATGTGATTATGACGAACGGAGGCAGAAATCCGAAACAACAATGGAGGACAAAATAATCGTCGCTGTATGTGGACACCCGGAGCTGTACGATACATTTTCGTACTTTTACAGAATCAGGAATAAAAAGGATCTTGCTTGGAAGAAAGTGAAAGCCCCTCCCTGACGCGAATTCGCGTCTGTTGTGAAGTGAATTTCACTTGCGAATGAAGCGAGTAAACTCAAAATGTTCAAGCGTCCAACTACACGTGAATAGCGCGATTTATTCGCGCAAGTCGCCTCTGGTGTGAACGCACTGTTAGGATTGTGTTATAACTTATAGCGCCCTCTTGCATTGAAAATTCATGAAATTTGGCATGTTTCCCGTGTTGTTGTTTCCCTGTTGCCCATATGTTTAAAGTTTCATGAAGTTTGGATGGAGTGGTCTCAAGATATAGGCTAATTAAACAAAATCGGCCACACCCAAAAACATATCAGCCTATATCTGGTAAACGATTCAGTTAATTTTAATTATTTTAATAGCCTACTTATTGGCAGAAGCACTCAGCACAGAAGTCGTCCTAAGAATGACAAAAACACAGTTAAATTACTAAAATTAACTAAAAACTACAAACTTTAAAATATTAATAAAAACTAGAATTTTATCTCTTTGATACTAAAATAACACTAGCTTGTGTAAAATGATTAATTATGATATTAATGATTAAATTATAATATTTTGACCTTTTTTTTTTTTTTACTTTTAGACGAAACATGACCTGTTTTTGTGATATATAAGTATTACAGTGGTGACGTTTTTCAGCCAGTCATGTTTTAAATCGAACTGACAGTATTATTGTGTGTGTGCACTTTCAGAACAGGGAGGAGGAGTTGTTCCTGAAAGCCGTCTCACTGTGTCACACGGTGCAGATCAGTTATGATCAAACGGATGGGCCAGGAGACCCGTTCTCATATGCCAACGGCTTCTCGCCTCAGATGGAGTATTACGCCTCTTCTCCTGACGAGAAAGCACTAGTGGAAGCCACCAAGAGGTGAGAGCACAGCTGCAGCTCAGTCAGTTTGTCACCTACATCTGTGTATTTTTGCAGTCAGTCGTGCTAAATACAGTAGTTAACATTTGAAGTGGATCAAAAAAAGTTAATCAAATTTGTCCTAAGACAAGAATGGGTATTGTTTTGGTTTTAGGACAGCTTTGATGAAAGGTTTTAATCCACTTCAAATGTTGACTACCGTATATTCTTTTGACCACGACTGTTGAAACTTTTTTTGTGGTGAACTATATCTTTAATCTTTTTGACTGCAGGATGGGTGTCACATTTCTAGGAAGCCATGGAGAAACAATGGAGATTAAAACATTTGGAAAAGCAGAGAAGTACATCTCAGTTTATTTAGATCACTAAATCAGAACTGTGTTTTATAAGGTTGTTTAGCATTTAGAGTTGTCTGTTTAACAGCTGTCTTTCTACACGCAGGTACAAACTCCTCCACGTTCTGGAATTTGACGCAAACCGCAGAAGAATGAGTGTGATTCTGCAGAAGCCCTCAGGCATGTGAACACGCATGTGCTGTTTATGACTGAACCGCGGCACGCGAGGAGTTATCTCATGACGTTCTGTCTCTCATTAGGTGAAAAGGTGCTATTCACGAAAGGAGCCGAATCAGCCATTCTGCCCTACGCCACGAGCGGCGAGATCGATAAAACCAGAGTCCACGTGGATGAGTTTGCTCTGGTGAGCTTTCTAGATCATGCTGCCATGCTTGCTTAGTTCACTCTAGTTAGTGGTGCTTGCAGAGTTTCATTGTTGCTCATAAATGGGAAAACAAACAAACTCCTAATCGCAAAGTATTCAGTGTGCAACTCGTCTGCACAGAATTTTGCAGTTTGTTGGAGTATTGTGATATTTGGCAATTAGTGGACAATTAAATGGTCTGAAAAATCCCATAGACTTACATTTGAAGGTGGGTTTGAGTTATATATAGAGACCGGGGGCCAAATTCACGTAAATCTTGTTAAGATAGAAGTTTCTAAAGATAAGTCCTTAGAGGTCTGTGAAAATGTGAAATTATTGAAAAAGAAATCAATTTCTTAAGAGCATGAATTTTAGTTGACTTAATACTTCAGCTTAAACTAAATTAAAATGAAAATGTTGCTTTGGTAACTAGCTAGGTTTTTGTAGAATTGTTACTGAGTTTTAAATTCTGCAAAAGTCACTATGCATAATCATGATTGATTATTGTTTACATTATCGATCAGTGGTAGTAATATATATTGTATTAATATGTAGCTAGTGTTATGTTGTAATGCTTAATATTTGTATTAATTTATACCCAATAAATTCTTTAAACATCTTACATATGGGATTTGGGAAAAGTTAGTAGCTACCCTATTATGGTTCGGTCACATACACTGCTACGCTGCAAAATTTTGTGGGCAGATTCCATTCATTTCAATAGGGATTCATGGGATGCATTGAGAATCTTAATCATTCACATTGACCAACAGAAAGGTGTTTGGTTTTGAAAGTGACTTCTGTGTAAGCTGTGATTCATACATCCCTACATTATTGGCAACGGAAAATGGGCCACAATTTTTTTTGTCCACAATATTTCACCTAAATTTTGCGATTGTGTTTATTTATGATGATTTTTAATAAGATTCTCAAATTTCAAATATTCAAAATTTCAAAGAAATTCAGAGTCTTAAGTTTTTTTCTTTTTTTCTTAAGAAAATACAAAATATTTTTAACTTTATTGTTAAGTTTGAAAATAAGACAAAAAAATAGCAGTTATTAGAGGTGTAACGCTACACAAACATGACGGTTCAGTACATACCTCGGCTTTGACGTCACGGTTGGTATGGTTTTGGTACAACAGGGAAAAAAACTAAACATGAAACAGTGGTTTACTGAACTCTTTCTTTAAATTTTTTTTTTTAATTATAATTAATAAAAATCTACATCGGCTTACACTCTAAACTATAGTGAGCCCTTTTACATTACTATAAGGTTAAAATTAACAACAGAGCCCAAACTTACTGTTTATTTTTAAATATAATAATCAACACTCAACTTTAAAAAAAATTGTATGCAAACATATACATTGCTCATAATGCAGTTTTTAAATTAACTTCTAAATTTTAATATTTCTATTTGTTGTTGAAATATATTCATTTACACGTTGGCTGTCATAACAGATTTATTTAAACATACATTGAATTAAGACATCACTAACAGGTAAAGTAAAATATAATGCGTATATAGTATAATATTTCGCAAAATGCTTTTCTCTGCACTTCATTTCTCTAGCAAACTAACGAGCTGAGGACATGAATGTTACATGACATTTTGTTTTATTGACGTCTTTCTGCGGTTGAAACAGACTGAGCAATTACATGAGGCATGAGATGTTCATTCATGTTTATTTCACATTAAAACTAGTAGTAAAGAGAAAGGGATGATCGCGCTGCCGTTTGAACTGAGCCGTTTATACAGCGATCTGTCACGCCACATCAAAGAGCGGCAAAATGGCATTTACTGTTTGGATTTCCTGAAAAATGGACATATTTTGAAAGATGAGAGTTTGTTATTAAAAGAAACAATATATAAAACTGGAAGTTTCCAATGAATTTTAACTCTTGCAGTGGTTAAAGCAATGCTGAATTTGTTTGGTCCATATGTGTACCAAACTGAAAGATTTTTAGCACGACTATGAGTACCGTTAAACCCCTAGCAGTTACTGAGGATTTTAGGAAGAATATTTTATGAATCCGGCCCCAGAATATCTTAAAGTGTTTAATTTGTGCAGGAAACAGCTACCTAGACAGTCACCTCAAAATGCCCTAGCAACTTCTCGCAAGCATGCATGAGTGTGCACTCACTAAACTTTTTCTTCAGACATCTAAAAGTCTAGTTGAAATGTCGAGGTCTGGTCCGAGTTCAGCTTTTCTAATTCAAATGATGTTGATGAGAGCGCTGCAGTTAATTAGCTCCATTTGCTGTCTTCATTATCAGCTGTGCTGAAACCCATGAGAGTGTCTTCAGACCCACATCACCACTGTCTCTCTCACTCTCTCTCACACACACACACACACACACACACACACGCTCACGCTCCAGGCAGCTCTCATAGGATCATATTGAGACTCATGGGATGTTTCAGACACAACAGCCACATTGAAATGCTCCTCCATACGCTGAATGCTGTCTATGTCTGCGCTTAAAAGCATTAACTCAATTATGGACATGGATTGCTTAGGATTGTGGCTTTCAAGCTGCTTCTTGGCCAGCAGTTCATTGTCAGTTCTCCTTTAAGTCAGCTTTTGTATTACATTATTTTCTGTATAAATGATCCTTAATTTGGGCACAAATCAGTAAAATGGACTAGTTTTACTTTCTTCCTCATGTGCTAGCAAATCTTGTCCTGTCTCACATTTGTAGAAGGGTTTGCGGACGTTAGTGGTGGCCTGCAGACACTTCAGTGCAGATGAGTATCAGGAAGTGGACCGGCGGCTCCATGAAGCAAGAACGGCTCTGCAGCAGAGAGAGGAACGACTGGTTGAGGTCTTCAACTTCATCGAGAAAGACCTGGAGCTGCTGGGAGCGACTGGGGTGGAGGACAAGTGAGTCAACACACACACACACACACACACACACAAGAATGCTAATGCAATGCTGAGATGGAGACGGAGGTCTCATACACAAGCAAATTCATTCTGGTCACATGGGATTCCACTGACATCACACTGTCATTTAAAGATAGTAAAAACATGCATAATTCTGGAAATGTATATTTATTTTACATAATATTTATTAAATGAATAATAAATCATTTGAAAATGAATTGAATGGAAAAAAATGACATTTTTAAAATGTATTCTTAGATGGCAACAACTTGGTTCTGTAATCCTATTATAATGTTTTTCACAAATAAAAAAAATATAAAGAATATAAAAAATTACACAAATACATCACATTTGCAGCCCTACATGGTTATGTACAATGCTTGCACACTATTGGTCAAATTACTTTAAAGTCATTACCTTCAGCAAGTATGAAAATAATAGGAAAACAAAGCCAATTTAGAGCAATTTAGAAAATCCGGCCAGAACATGTCTGGGGGAAAAATCGCCAAGGTTTGTGAAATGAAATGTTTATTAGATATTCATATATATGTTTAATTGATATAAATGCATATTTGCTGAATACTGACAGTAGATTAGAAAGTATTATAGTGTTTGCCTTTCTGTTGCTAATAAAAGCAGATGCTATAATACTTTCTAATAAAAGTTTGAGAAAAATAAACTAATGAAGATGGAGGATGGATGCTCGAATGCTAGCGTTCTCAGCACTGTCAAAATAAAAAACACACTGGCCAAATGCAGATAATTTAAAAAGCCTGGGCTACTTTTATGATCACTAATAGTGTGGGCGATGTGAACAAAATCTTATATCATGATATGAGTCATTTTTTTTCATGGTAGCAATATATAACGATATAGTTATTTTTGCTTTAAATAAGGTTGCTTTAAAATTGTTGATACCTTGAAATTTCATCATTCTTGTCATCAGTGTCAATATTACAAAAAAACTAATACCCCCCCCCCCCCCCAAAAAAAAACAAAGACAAACTCAAGTTCACTGAAGACAAGAAAACTGTCAGTGATTAAATAAGAATAAGAAACTAATTACAAGCAATAGGACAAAAAAAAAACTACAGTAGAACAAATAAGAAATGCTACATTATATAATCAAATGAATAAAAACACTAATCACTGTGTAAATTAAATGTATATTTCTTCTTATTAAAGTTATGACAGTGATTTAGTCAAGAGCAGTGAGAGATTTTCTCTTTTGTTGTTTGATTAACATGAATGACAGACAGCAGGAATATTAGACTGCTGTCACTTTAAGAGCTGCCCGGATCTTTCTCGGCCATTTGCTTTAACCTTAAGACTTAAATAACTGTTTTTACGAGGATACTTGCAAAGACTGGCATTTTGACACATACAAGTGTGTGTATTTAACCATTCAAGGCCTATAAAGCGGCAAAAAATAACTGTTTTCAATACTCCCGCACTCTGAGCGGCGTCTTCATGTGCACACACCTCTCAGACAGCGGCCATATAGCGAAATGAGTTCCCTTTTGCTGCTGATTGTGTTTTAACGGCTTAAAATCACTTATTTGTAAAATGCAATGCTTAAAAACCTGTGCAAATGATTCGTTTTCATGACCGCGTAGTAGGGATGTAACGATTACCGGTTTGACGATAAATCATGATAAAATTCCCCACGGTTAGTATTACCGTTTCATATTTTAATTATCATTAAAACCGTATTAGATTACCGCAATTTGAACAACTCATGATAAATAAATACTGTCCAGCATAAAGCACAGTTTTGAGTGAAAACATGGCAGAAAAGCTGGGAGGATTTAAAAGAGTGCTAAGGGAATGATACAAATGAATATATGAATGAATTAATTATATGAATGTACCTCTGAAGGTTCTGACTAGAGGTCTGCTACCCGACCCGAGCCCGACGGGTCCCGAAATACTTTCGGGTTTCGGGTCGGGTTCGGGTTAATTTTTAATGAATAGCTTCGGGCTCGGGTTTGTAGCTAAACTAAAACATGCAGGCTTCGCTGCTTTCATAGACGCACACACACACGTTATTGCACACAGATATCAGAGAGATCGCGCAGCGGACACAGCATGGAAGCTTTTATTAGTAAAATGATAGGCTACTGACTCGCAACGTTATATTTCTCTGCAAGGAGGGGGTAAAATCGCTGTTTTTGAAGTAACTAAGCCTCATTGCTTGTAGAGAGAGACGCGCAGACGTAGGTTCACGCACGCAACTTTCATCCCTCTCTCTCGGTCTCTCTCTCGCTAATTCAAATAAATTATATAATTAATTCATTCAAATAAATACGATTTTACCGCACTACATCTCTGCGACTGATTTAAAGCAGGCCAAATGCTAACGAGCCTTAACTGACGAAAATGACCATAATTTGCACGGTGGAAGAATTATCGTCTTGTCATATATACAACCATTCAAAAACTCGGCAGAATTTGTGACCGCTGCACCTGATGTTCATAAACTTCCATAACTGGTAAGTGTTTTTTTCTTTTGCCTTGTGAACTGGCCGAGCCTCGATGAATGTTTCTTTACATGTATTTGTTTACTGACCGTTGCATGCAATCGTGAAATATATACTTTTTTAAAATTTTTAAATTTTTAAATTTTTATTTTATTTTTTTTTTAAATTGGCTATTCGTTATGGGGGAAAAAAAGACTTCGGGTTCGGGTTGGGTTCGGGCTCTAAATTTAGCTGTGCCGCTCGGGTCGGGTCGGGTCGGGTCAGACGATCTCGGGTTCGGGTCGGGTTCGGGCTCTAAATTTAGCTGTGCCGCTCGGGTCGGGTCAGACGATCTCGGGTACGGGCCGGGTTCGGGCTTCAGTTTAAAGCCCGTGCAGACCTCTAGTTCTGACTGTCTTCAGAAACGATTCGATGGCATTTTGTTTTCATCTTCGCTCCATGTAATACCTAAATAAGTGTTCTTAATCACAATACTGCTTTGTCCACGGAGTGTAAGGGAAACAGCTGTAATTCTGCAGTTTCATAAGCGCCACCTGCTGTTAGTGATTGGAGTTACAGAGACTTATATTTACATTCAGCCTGTGTGCAGTTTCTGTCTGGCCAAAAATGCACTGAATTTGCATGCCCTGCTGTACATTTTGACTGCTGATGAAAAACAAGCTTATGTGGATTGTACACATTTAAACAATTCAGATAAGTTATCTATGTAGAATTATTTATGGAGCAGATAAAATATATATAATCATTTATTAATCAGTTATAATTTTGACTTTAACTCTGAAATGTGAGGTTTACCTTTTTATGAAACTTTTTCAAAGCTTTATTTGAACATTTACATTAGAACATTTGAACTGTTGTCATAAAATCCGAACATCATTGGTAATGTTATTGTTTTAGTGATTATGCGAACAAAGTCATTTTATTTGTTGTTTGTTGATTTTTAAATATAAAACTTGAAGTGTTTTATGTGTCAGTACTTTTTGAACATCTCCAGCTCATTTTAACAATACCGTGATAATACTGATAACCGTGATCATTTTGGTCACTATAATCGTGATAAGAAATTTTCATACCGTTACATCCCTACCAAATAGCGAGGTTCACTTATAATGTTAGTAAAATCTAACATTGTGTCTACATCGGCGACAAGAGGTGCAACGCAACGAAATCAAATAGATGGCATGTTGGACGACGTCAAACTGACAACAGTCACACTTGATGTAGGCAAGGTGTAATGCTATTGGTTGATAAATATATCAGCCGATATTTGGCGGGGGTTTTTTTGTTTTGTTTTTTTAAAGTATCAGCATTATTATCTGTGTTTCTCCTTCAAGTGTCAGAAGCGTTAATTCTGTGACTAAAGGGGCTTTAATTTTGACAGCACTGAAGAGCTTTGGGGAAAAAAAAAGTCTGTTGGATCTGTTAAATGCACATACTCTGTGTGACAATAAATAATGAATTGTCAACAGGCAGTGGTGATAGTGGCAGTGGTGTGATGATTCACACTCGTGTGCTGCTCGCTCATGATTATTGGACGGTCTCCTGGCTGGAGAGCAGGAAGTCAGCCGTGAGTCGGTGTGCGGCCGCTGCTAATGCAGTTTGACATGTCGCCGTGACTCACGCAGCTCTCTGAGCTCTTAAGGCCAGCCATCAATCTCTGTCCACATGTACGATTCAAGAGGTAAAGGCATGCAGGGACACAGGAACGTGTCTAGAATCGTGCTGAAATGACTGTCGCTGTGATTTCCACGAGCCTTTTGACGAACCATTAAAACTGTACAACTGAGGCACATACACGTCCTCCCAATGAGCATCTTCAGAGAAATCCTCCGATAAATCTGACAGGTCATGTGAGCGACTTCTCTGTGTTCATCATTGAGTGACTGTATAGAGCTATATAAGAATAGGCAATACAAATAGAACACTAATAACTAGGGATGTTACCTCGATATTATCGTGGTCACATGACATATGAAACGATAGGTCTTCCGGGCAAAAAGTGTAGTTTTTAAAATATATTTAAATTTCTTATTCTAACATAAAAGGTCTTTAAAGTTGTGTTTTGGGCCATTATGCTTTGGCACAGTATCTGGCAAACGAACTAAAGCCGAAAGCACAATATGGCTTAATCCCTTCATCAAGTCTGTTTTCGCTGCGCGTTTCAAAGTGAAGCACACACTTCATTCAGGCGATTAGCTGGTGATCCAGTGTTTTCTGCAGCTCAGAACAGCTCAGTTCACAGTGAATGAATGCAGTGAACTCGTTTATTTCATGTGCTGAGTATAGCGCGCGTTCAGGAGCGCAGTGGTCATCAGTTATGCTTTATTTTCGCAGCAGATGATTACAGCATTTCACTAGATTTGCATTGAGACGTGCTTTTGTAAGCCTGTTTTCACTGAAGCTGGAGTTTTCCGTCAAAATAAAAGCTCTACTGCCGTTTCCGTCAAAATAAAAGCTTAAAAGTGCGGTATGAATTGCTGACCGCTAGCTGTTTAAATGCAGTCCAAATTCTAAATATCTCTTTGAAGTGTAGAAATTAGGAAAGAAGTATTGTAATTTCCCTATTGTAGTGTAAAGTAAAAATAATATAGGCCTACCTATTAAATATTCATTTTCATTTATTTTACAGTGCAATTGTTTTACAATATATGGCTATTACTGTCATTGTTATTATTGTTGTTATTATTATATTCTAATTTGGTTGGCTTCCTAAAACACCAGTGTGAATGTGATTTAGACTGAGACAGTATATCACAAATAAAAAGAGGTTTGAGTCCCCTATAAAATTCAGGTACAAATCAATTCACTGACCTTTTTCTGACTAAAGTTTTCTTAGTTAAGAACATGGGTTCTTAATCTTAATTTTGAACTCTGAGTGCATTAGAATAATTTAACTTAAAAATTTACAAAAGTTTTCAATTTTTTCCAATTCTTCATTTCTTTTTTTTTTTAAATATCATATTGTAGACTTCATATCGCGATATTATTGTATCGTGAGATTTTGATATCGTTACATCCCTAATAATAACGAATTTGTGCAACCAACTGAAACCGTTGTGAAATCTGCATGTGGAAATCTTTCATCCTCACACATAAATCCCATTTGCAATTGAAATGACTAAATTTTGCCTGTGAAAATTTACTGAACAACACAACTGTGAACATGCCTTAAGGGTCAGAGAGAGTAAAAAACAATCATGAAAAACACATTTATGACTACAAGAAAACTTGATGAAGCTGTCATTGGCATCCCACTTTCACACATGACTGTAAAGACTAGGATAGTCTAAGTTTTGCTTTAATGATGGTGAGCTGTTTCCGTGTGTCAAGTGTGAATAGCTGCTTGTTAATCTGCACGTTTAATCGGGCCTCAGGGAAAACAAGCCGTGACTGCATATGCAATTATATGGTTGGCATTCTCTACAGCATAATGCTGCTGTCTCTGGAGTAAATGCCAACAGTGTGCTTAATTTATTACTGTGTAAAGTCAAGGCTCAGAGATGCATTTAATTATTTTCCAAATGAGTTCTGAAGAACATACTTAACATGAGAAGGAAATGCACGAAGGAGCTTCTTTGATGCAAGAGCTTATTCAAATTAATCCTACATTTGGTATTTTGTGTACACAAAAAAAAAACTTCAGACAAGAAACTCCATATTTAAGGAATCATATCTATCTATATATAAAATCATTAATGGCATAATTGATGAAAAAGTCCCTTGATTTCATGTTGTTGATGGGGGGAAAAAAAAAAATTGAAAACTACTATATCCCACTTGGTTATGTACACATTGTACAATGTTTAATATTTATGTGAAAGGTTTTTATTATATAAAAAATATTTAATGAAATTATCCGTTAATCTTAATACAGTCAGTGGAGTGTGTTAGCATTATTATCGTTAAAGGCAGGGTAAGCTATTTCTAAAAGCCAATGTTGATATTTGAAATCACCAAAACAAACACGCCCCTACACCAAAAGTGTCTCGCCCCTATTTTGATAGATCCGCCCCACATATATGTAGCCTACGCAACCCAGGCAACGATTAGTTCTGTGAAACACAAGCCGCTTTTCCACCGAAATTACCTGCAACAATTTGTCCCAGGAACTTTTTTTCCCCCAGACCTGTTGCTGTCTGCGTTTCCATCGCGGTCTAAACTACCGAGAAGATTAGGAAAATAGTCTGGTGACTTAACGTTAGATCTGCGCACGTTTCTTAAGACCAAGTACGCAAATTTCGGACTTGCATCCTCGGTAGTTCGGACTTCACGAGTTAGACTCCGAGTGTGAACTCCCGCGGACGGTGCGATGCAAGTCCAGTAATTCTGCAAACAGCAGCGTACTTGATAACATCAGTCAGCTCGCCTCGGCTCTGCTGCTGCAATCTTCCCCACTGTATTTACAGACGAAATATATCAAACACCACTGCCTCTTTTCATTTTCATTTAACCTGTTAATCTGCACCAGGACGCCGATGCACCAAACGCTCTTTGTTTGCACATGTCATTGTTTTGGAATAGAATAAATGAAGTGGGAAAAAGTTAATCTTGACAAACTATATATTATTCTGAAGGTCTAAGCCTCAAGCATCGATGATTGATCGCTGTTTTTCGATTGAAAGCTTATAAGGAATGTATTTGCTACATTTGTGTAAGCAGTACACATCAAAACATGCATAATAAAAAGCAGTACGTACCATTATCATTGTAATAACGAGTCACAGACGCATCCACTGCTGAAATCCCGGTTTAGTTAGAGAGGTAAGGGTCCACAGAACAACATTTCTTCCAGCACTTTTAGTTCAACGAAACAATAACGCTGTAATTTGGATGGATATTCCTTTGTTTACGTTTCTTTTCTTCGGGAGAGTTATTGTTTGTGTCCGTTATGGAATAAATTACGCTCAAAAACAGCGTCTTGGTGGTAAAAAAACAACACTGTTTTGCAGCATACAGTTTTACAAACAGAATGAAACCATCCAAAAAAAAAAAAAGTCACAGATCCGCGGAATAGTTTATTTGAATTTGGCGCTCTCTCGTGACAGCGCGTGACGCACGCTATGACGCTCCTGTCATCTGATGGGGGCGCAACTTAGCGATCGCCTTTTTGCACAAATAAGTATTTTTCTTTTCTTTTTTTCAACATTTACCGTGTGTGTGTGTGTCTTGTGTAGAACGTGACTGTATATGCATGATTTATATCTCTATAAACGCACATCAGCGTGTAATTACCGACTTTATGACGGCTGTCAATGACCGGCTATTATTGATGATATGTGTTATTATCATCTCTATCGACGGACATCAGCGTGTGATTACTGACTGCAATCAGTGTGAATGTCTGGCAATAACAGTTTATCTCTGGCAGTCAGAGTATTGAGTATGTAGGCTACTACACACAAAGCAAATTCTTATTTTTTTTCTATTTTTCTTTTTTATTACACAAATTATTCCTATTGTATTTTTAGTGCTCAAATAAATCACTTATATGATGTCTAAAATTCTGTCTATTATTTTATATTTGAAAAACTATGTATAATGACTAAAATAGTTTGTGGAATTCTTCAGTACATTTGGTGGTCATTTTCATCAAACAGGGGGGGTGGGGGACTAGAAATATTCTCAGAAAAATGATTGCATGAATCTCATTTTTTATGGGATCGTCTTCAAATATAAACTCATTAGACATGTGACTTTCACCCATTACTTTTCTGGATTGCTCCAGGACTTATTTCATGTATTTGTTTATGAAATAAAAAAAAACATTCAGTGTCGTAAAACATTTTCAAGGCACTTCAGTGTCTATAACTTTTTTTTTTATTTTTTTGAGCATTATCAACTCTGGATGATGGATAGTAAAGTCTAGAGTGTCTTCTTTCCAATGATACCTAAAGTGTGTGTGTAGCACATTATTGACAGGAAATGTTACCATTTTAATTTAGGTAGGTCATTTTCAGCTGTGAGGCCCAAAATGGGGGTGCAGGCTAATAGGTTAAACATATTAATAGAACAATAGAATAAAGACCAAAGATTACCTGTTAGATTTACCCAAAACAAATGATATCTTATGTTTATCCACTACAGAGACATCAGAGCCAGCAGCAAATGTCAGAAGGACTAGCCGAGGTTATGCTTCTCTCGTCGGGATACATGAGCACTGAGCGCCCGGTGATCGCGTGGAGCTCACGGCTCCGAAATCAGAGAAGCACAGTTTCAAGTAGGCGCTGTTTTTATAAATAAACCGCAGATTTGAGTTTTAAACAACTACATTCTCGGCTGAAATACACGCGTCCAGTGTAGGCAGGCTTTAGCTGTTGCGTCGCGGCGTGTCCGGTGTAGACACGGCGTTACTCGCCTATGGAGAAGAAACAAAGCAACCTCGGCGTCCGATCGCAGGCCTTCCGCTCCTTGAGTTCTCTCCAGCGCTGGAAAGCTGATCCGATATTTACACCACGCCTTATTGTTCCGCAGTCGTTTTCCTCTTTTTGTTTTTTATCCTCCATCTCTATCTGTCACTCGGCTCGGCTGTTCACTGAACACTCTCTCCTCCATATCACAAGTAGACACGCCCCTTACTGCTGATTGGCTACAAGTTTGTTTTGGTGCTCGGCCCGGACTCAGTTTTCTAAAATGTTTTTTAAAAATTGCTTACCCTGCCTTTAACTAAACAGAAAAAAAAAACATTAACTGAAGTGATATGAAATAAAATATAAAAAAACGTGTGTATGATTTAATTTCTGTTGCCAAGGCTACATTTCTCATTTTTGTTTAGTTTAAGTTGCAGTACTAGTAAAATAGCAAAAACTAAAATCTAGATCGTGAAGTATATAGACACATTTAAAAAAATAAATAATGATAAAAATGACAAACCACAACTAAATTGCTAAAACTTTGATTCAAATTAATTTAAACTAAAATTAAATTATAGATATAAAAGTAAAATCAAATTACATTTTTATTAAAAATGTTAACAAAAAATTTATCGGTAGTATAATGGTATTACAATAGTATAATAGTAAAATAATATGATAAAGTAATAAAGCTATTTTGTTTTCATTAATGGTTTAATTTTAATTACTAAAAGCAATAAAAGGTAAGTATGTTAGATTTTTTTTTAATTAATATTTATTGTATTAATTTAAAATTAATGCTTTCCATTAGCTGACATGAGAAAAATGAACTGAATTCAAAACTAATACAGCAGTTTGCATTCACTCTGTTATTATCACATGACGTCTTCATTGCAGCAAGATTTATTAATTTTGATTGGTTGTATTGTTATTGTTGTAAATCCAGATTCTCTGACCTGCTGTGTGTTCATATCTAGGTTGCAGGACAAGGTCCAGGAGACGATTGAAGCTCTGCGATTGGCTGGCATCAAGGTGTGGGTGTTGACCGGTGACAAGCACGAGACGGCGGTTAGCGTGAGCCTCTCCTGCGGTCACTTCCACCGCACCATGAACATCCTGGAGCTCGTGCAGCAGAAATCAGACAACGAGTGCGCCGAGCAGCTCCGCAGACTCGCCCGCAGGTACAACACATCAGTGCACCCTTACTTTGAGATTTTAAGCCCTTTTTAGACTCTCTTTCTTGCCAAGTGTCATTTCACTCCATGTCAAATGGGAATATACAGGACTTCAAATTTTTCCGGCACCGATCTCCGGCGTGTGGCGTTTGGCTACGGAAAAAAAAGATAAAATAAATTTTAAAAAACTTGCTATCATCACGTTCGAGTTCATGAGTTCGCCTAGCAATGGTATGAGAGGAACACAGCTCTCACTCTCAACCAAAATAACATTACTATCCAATCAGTTGTTTTTGCTCTTACAAACACGAGATGTGCAAAATAGTATTCCTGACAAATGGAAAAGAAGCCTGGGTCTCGAGCGCAGCACATTGAAAAAGCTGCGAGTCGCGATGGTCAGAGATGTCTATCTAGAGCTTTGTAAACAGCTCAGAGTAATCACATCATCTCCATAAGAACAATATGATTGCCAGAACGAATTTAGCGTTTTTTTTGAAAAGGTCCTGTTCACACACAATCTCTTAATGGTAATTTACTGGTAATTTACCAGTAAAGACTGTGTTAAAGGTGCTAAATTCTTCGTCTGCTTCTGCTGTGAATTTGGGTTGCTTAACGTTCATCTGGGAAAATTTCGTTGTCTCACTAGATTTGTGAAATAAATAATTTATAAACCTATGACAACATAGGAGAATACATCAACATATTTCTAAATATGCAATTTATTGTACATCGCGATTTCAAAATGGAAGTTTCTGAGTTTGCATGTGGCCAAATATTAAAAGTAAATGGATTTAAACGTCGTTGAATCACGCTGTAAAGTGAAACATCACCAGGCCTTTGGTCCCCTCGGCAGGTATTTGTTATGATAGATAATGTACTGTGTATATATATATATATATATATATATAACAGGGCAAATTAGTGCAAGAGCGAAATTCCAAAACAGCGCCGATGGCCGTGGAAATTTCTGCCGGTGATTTACTAACAATACGCAAATTAAAGAACACAGGTGCGACATCTCATTTACATAATGATCAACGCAGTATACCAAGCGCAGCACAAATTAGCGTAGTCACAAATAAAGAATAAAGAAATAAAGAAGCCACAGTATGTTAAAGAACTGGAGGCCAAAAAATGAAGGGTTGCAAGAAGTTTTGATAGAGCTGGTATTGCGTGACTCCTAGTTGAGGGTTCAAGTCTTCTTTTATTTCCTGAAGCAAATTAAAAAAATAACATGGTTTAGCAAACGATATGTTCAGATAATGTGTTCTTCTGGTATTCCAAATAAATGAATACGTGTGGAAAATCCTCTCCTTCTGCCCTTCTCTCTGTTCTCTGCAGTGCCTCCTCTAGCAACAATAACTGCAGCCATTTCAAGCGCAAAATACTTTAAGACATGCTTTTTTTGGGTGTTGAATAATGGAGCAAATACGAGTAATTTGACGAACGCAAACGTTAGTAAATCTTGTTGCGCGATTCATTTGAATACTCTCCTCCCATTAATTTTGTGTCTGAAAGGGAAACTCCTACAAATTCATATTCAATAAGGTCAGGCACAAAAATAACTGTCCACGTCTTTTCAGCGCTAATTCATCACTGTGCGTCTTTAGTAAATCCTGACAGTACTATTTTAACACCAAAAAACTGTTTGCGCTGGCACAAGCTATTAGTAAAACTGGCCCTATGTATTTTAACAGTGTTGTTCAATAAAACCATGGAATTACTTGGTTTTAATACTTTATTTGGGCCAATTATTATTGCCTCATTGTTAGTTTATATATAAATATAGTCATACTAAAGCCTGTTTTTCCACTTAGGTCTGTTTGTACTATACTAAAAAATATCAGTTTACTCAATTGTCAAAATAATCATTAGTTGCTGCCCTAGATTAGTTAAAACATTTCAAAATACAACTGCATTGTTCTACTTTTGTGAATAAAATATAAATATTTTGTTATTGAAAATTTCTTTAAAATAGTATTAAAATATTGTCTCGATCTAGTGAAACAAGTATTTGTATTTTGGCTCGTCTCGTGAGTTTTTAATATCTTTAATTTTTAATAAAGTGTATTGTCAGACCCCTAGTGTCTACGAGCGTGATATAGCTCATAATTTTCCAAGTGTATGATAGAGCGGTCATTCTTCAGGTCACTCATATATTCATGAAAAAGAAAATCAGTTTGACTAAGGAAAGCGATAACTTTGCCATAGTATCCTTTCAAATGTGAAAGTTGCCACTGTCATTGCATGTGCTGCACTTTATTTGTACCATTTTGTTTTATTAGTTTATTTATTAGAATTTAAAAGATAATAACAATATCTTTTAAGAATGTTAAGGCTTAGGATTTTATTTTTTTTTTGCGCTTTAACCCTGGAATAAAGGACTAAATATGTAGAACTCATTGTTTGAGATGTGTTTGTGCAGGATGAAGGAGGATCATGTGATCCAGCATGGGCTGGTGGTGGATGGGGCCAGTCTGTCGCTGGCTCTGCGGGAGCATGAGAAACTCTTCATGGAGGTGTGTAAGAATTGCTCAGCGGTGCTCTGCTGCAGAATGGCACCTCTCCAAAAAGCCAAGGTGGGTCACCTTACTCTTCTTGTGTTCACGTTTCACTCTATCCCCACAAGGCCAGAGGTCACGCACACTAATGTGGCCGCTCCCTGCTCAGTCGCCCCACACTGGCCTGTTGTTTTTATAGCGCCGGTGTTAATGGCTGCGGTGTGTTTGGCAGGTGGTAAGACTGTTGAAGACTTCTCCTGAGAAGCCTATTACATTAGCCATCGGAGACGGAGCCAACGATGTCAGTATGATCCAGGAGGCTCACGTCGGTATTGGTAAGTGGACTCAAAGATGTGGCTTGTGATTCAAATGTATTACGATCAAGCTAACTGAATGAAACTCTGTACAGGAATCATGGGCAAAGAAGGAAGGCAAGCCGTAAGGAACAGCGACTATGCAGTCGCGAGGTTCAAGTTCCTCGCCAAATTGCTGCTTGTACACGGCCATTTCTACTACATTAGAATAGCAACCCTTGTCCAATACTTTTTCTACAAGGTACGTTGGGAGCTATGTATGTGTTGCTTTCAGGTTGAAGATTTGCGTTTTTCTAACGCTTGGTTTTGTTTTCTTGTAGAATGTGTGCTTTATCACTCCCCAGTTTTTATACCAGTTCTTCTGTTTGTTCTCACAGCAAGTAAGTGTCTCTCCCAGTCATCATTTATCTGCCATATGTAATTTTGTGAGTGAAAAGGTCCATTGTCTTATGTCTATAGTTTAGCAATATATATGAAGCACAACTCAAAGAAATCACTTTCAAATCACTTTCTGTTGGTTAACATGGTGAATCTGTGTGACTGACTTGAACCCGTTGCGAAATCTGTGTGAGGAAATCTTTCGCCCTCACCTGAAATTCCCATTCGGATGGATCCCTATTGAAATGACTGGATTTCACCTGGGAAAATTTGCAAAAGAATGGTAAATGTGACCTCACTATGGCGAAAACGTGGACGGAATCGCAGAATCCAGTTGTAAAAACAGAATTTACAGTTTAACACGGAGTTTGTCAAAGTTTGGATGAATTAATTAAAAGTAGGCCATTACACTTCAATCAAATCGCGATATGGACTAGTATCTAAATATTAAGCTGCAAAAAGACTTTAAATATGAATCCTGCATGTTCTGCGTGTCTCTGTGTGAATGAATGGCGCAGATGCACAAATTTGTTTACAACACATAATGACGTGTGTCACGTCAACGGTCTCACTAAATGAGGACATAAATACATGAACAACATCTCCAGAACTGCTCTGAGAGTCGCTTCATGAGCATTTTATTGTTTGAGTAAAACTAATGTAATACCATATACACACAGAAATTTCAAGTTATTTATGGCAACCCATCAAAATAAAAGTTCAGTTTAACTTTAAGACATTGTGCCAGAAATACATTACTATTATTGAGTAGAATGTACATATTACTTCTACTGTTGAAAAATTAATAAAAGTTTATTTTTTATAAGGAGTAATCACACAATATTTCTTGTTTTAAATTTAATAGTAAATCTCATTTATTTGCCAAAAAAACAAATGAGTTTAATTTTCACTGATTAAAAGATAAATTAATGTTTTATGCCTTCATTTGATAACCAAAAAATTTAAATAACACAGAATTTCTGAGGGGGAAAAAAAAAAAAACATTTCATAAGAATAAAAAAAAAAAAAGTTGTTTTTATGCATTCAAATAATTAGACATGTTAAAACTGAATTTGGTAACAATAAAACATAAGGTGAGAGGAAATAAAACATTTCATAGGGCCCTAAACGTAATTTATGTTAAACATAAATAAATTGATGTTAAATTGTATAAGTTTCATGATTTTAATTTATTAGACATACTTTTTGATTAAATTCAAATTAAATTAAATTAAATTAAACCATTAAAAAGGAGTCCAGAAAAATTAAAATGGAAGAAAAACGGAATTTGTGAAAAAAATTCAACTGATTTTATAGGGCCCTACCTCACCTTTACTAAGCTAAGTGTCACTATTACTACTGCTAATACATAGGGTTAGTGATTTGAAATCTGAAGCCTAAGTATTAAATTAAATTATATTATTTTACATTTACATTTATGTATATGGCAGATGCTTTTATCCAAAGCAATTTGCACTGCAAGCTACACTTTTTCAATGTAAGAATTGCTTGGGATTTGAAGCCATGACATTGGAGTCACTAAATTGTCCACCTGGTGGCAATAAATAAATGGTAAAAAATAAAAATAAAAATCCTACAGATTTACATTGCAGAAAGGACCTAATCTATATCTGGAGACCAGAATATCATGCTATCTTATATCTTTTGACCACTAAAGATTTCTGTTATTCATCAAATCTTTGTGAACAAAATCCAGTAGAAATCCATGCTATAATGAATTTCACTTCAGGGCGAAAAAGTTTCCTACACTCATTTTGCAGCAGGTTCAAGTTGGTCAAGTGAATTCGCCATGTTGACTAATAGAATTATCCTCATTATAATACACATCATTTTTGCTTGGACTTTATACTGAGCCTTTCCTGTCTAATTTTACAGGCTTTACATTTTTTTCGGTTGCTTGCTTTTATAAATCAGCAGAAGATGGTTAAGTCTAGAGATTTCTGTTTGACTTTTGACACTGTGCATGATCAGTGTGTGATTTCTCAGAACCCTGTTTGATTTTAGTGTGGATGTTTAACATGCTCTCTTGTTCTTTGCAGACTCTTTATGACAGCGTGTATCTGACGCTGTATAATATCTGCTTCACCTCTCTGCCCATACTGGTATACAGTCTGTTTGAGCAGCTGGTGCATCCACATGTTCTGCAGAGCAAACCAGCACTTTACAGGTACAACATCAGGAGAAGAGCTTCCCAACCCTGTTACCTGACGCCCTTCAACAGTACACACTACTGACTTCACAAGGCTGAATAAATGATTTCTGTAGCGCTTTATACAATACATATTGTGTCAAAGCAGCTTTACAGTATTAAACAGGAAAATAGTGTGTCGATAGTGCAAGAGGACAATAGTAAGAGTCCAGTTAAAGTCAGTTAATCATTGATAATTGTTAATCATCGTCCAGCTCAGTTCAGTTCCTGTAGTATCTGTGCAATCAAGTCGACGGTATTGCCAGAAATTAAGTGCCACTTAAATATTACCAACATTTGTATTTTATATACATACACACACACACACACACACACGCACATATATATATATATATATATATATATATATATATATATACACACACATAAAAAGATTTTTGTGAAAGATTAATAAGATTTTTAAATCAGTAGTCCACAAAATGGCACAGTGAATACAATTAATCCAAACCGTCTTGTATTGTTAATTGCAAAAAAAAAAAACTGGCTCTGAACAAACATAGTTATAAAATCAAAAGATGTAACCTAGTCTCTCAGGCCAGTTCAAGTGTTTGTTTGTTTTAAGTTTTGGTTAAGTGATAGTGTTTGTCTTTTGAGGAAATTATCTTTTAAATAAAGTCAATATTTCATCATGTCACTGTTATTATTAGTTGTTCGTTTTTAAAATATTTCTATTTCTTTTTTATTCGTTTTTATTTTATTTTTAGTCAATTTGGTACCAGGGTTATTATGGTCTAAATTAGACTAAATCTGTAAAAAATTACTTTGCTTGAGATAATAAAACAAATATTAACTGAAAATAATAATAATAATATATTTATCTATAAAATAATATAAATATATATATATATATATATATATATATATATATATATATATATATATATATTATTATTATTATTTTTATTATTATTTCAGCTATTTGCCAAGGCAACATTTCTCATTTTTGTTTAGTTGAAGTTAAGTACTAAAATAACTAAAACTATATAGGCTTATTTAAAAACAAACTAAAACTAATAAAAAATGACAAAAAACATTAAAATTCAAATAAAACTATAAACAGAAAATGTAAAAATAAGATCTAATGCTAAATATTAACAAAACACTATAGTAGTTTATTAATCTAAAATAACAGTTTAATACTTCCTTGCAACTTATTTTATTTCAGTTCAAGATTTCTCACTTTTTCAGCTTTAGTTCAATAATTTAACACTATTTTTCATAGTTTTAGTTTAAATTAGCAGTTGCAAAAATGAAAATGTGCCTGCACGTTTTCTCTGTCTCCAAAGCAAACAGGGTCAGTTTTAATTTAATGTTGGCTGTAATAGGAGTTTGAGCCTGTTTTTGTTGTTTTCATTTTCCCCACAAATCAAGATTGATTAATATCTTTCCCTTCATCAGAGACATCAGTAAAAATTCCCTGCTGTCCTTCAAAACCTTTTTGTACTGGACCTTCCTGGGCTTCTGCCACGCCTTCGTCTTCTTCTTCGGCTCCTACATCCTGATGGGAGAAGACACCACGCTGATGGGAAACGGACAGGTCAGCGTCTCTCCGGCTTCACCTCGCTCGTCTCTCCTCTTCTGTCATTCAGCTCATGTGTGTCTGTGGCAGTACTATTAATTTGCTAGCATGACATCTACTTTGATATCCTCCACAATGCATTCTCTATAGATCTCAGAGATGCTATCTGAATTATTTAGCTAGAAGCGCTTAAGCACTTAGACGTTAATAACCGTTACTTAGCCTTACTGACTATTGATTAACTCCAGCTTACAGCATCAATCCTCCGACTAATTACACCGTTATCTGGCACTTTGTACCATACTGTTGGCTTTTACTACTCACTTTTCCTGCTTCTCTCTTTCTCTTTCCTGTCATGCATGCTCTCAGATTTTGCGAGCTAACAGGCAACTGGTAAGAGTTGACCGGATTCCAGTTGATGCATGTGTCTTTCTAATGAGCAGCTGTCTGTGTGGTTTGGTTTAGCGTCTCTGATCTGTATTCTTTTGATACTCTGCCATCCTCAATTATGGGGCTGAGTTACGACAAGATTTGGAAGCATGACAGCAAATAGCTTCCGTCGAGCCGGAATCTCTCTCTGATATAAAGCGGTTCGGTTATTTCGGATGAATTGAAACCCTCTAGATATTTAGCTCACCCCATACAACGTGTTAACAACCTGGTGACTAATTTGAAATCGTTTCATACAGTCGTGTTTGTTTCTTGCAGATGTTTGGAAACTGGACGTTTGGCACTTTAGTATTCACTGTGATGGTTATTACGGTTACGCTGAAGGTGAGTGCGTACTTAAATGCAACGCACGTGGTTTTTAAGTGATTCGTGAGCTTCATTTGCACCGTTGTCTCCACAGCTGGCCTTAGAGACACATTTCTGGACGTGGATGAATCACTTTGTCACGTGGGGCTCCATCGCCTTCTACTTCATCTTCTCCTTGTTTTATGGCGGCATCATCTGGTACTGGATTGCATGTGTTTTCTCATAATGCCTTCAGAAAAACAAGCATAACATTGTTATAATATTGCCATTTGTTTGCAAATTGTTTTTACAATTTAATTTGAACTTTGACTGAACTCTTTCACCTCATATCCATAGGCATTATGTGTCTGTTTTAGAGGACTGTGTCTTCCACATTATTCAGATTAGTGGTCAACAAAGAGTTTTTCAGTGGCATTTTCTTAAACTATTACCCCCTATCCCTAATATGTGGTTACAGCCTTGTAGAGTTTCATTAAGTTTTCAAAATTTACTTAGATAAGTGAGTATATTATAATATAATAATCCTTCCCTGTCCTTCAAATTAATTTGCAAATAAATAAAACCGATATACATATGTTAAGTTGTAGTGTACAAACAAATCCCTTCAATATTCAGCATTTTATGTATTAATTTTAGATGATGTAATTTATGTTGTAAATTGTGAACAAGCATAAGAATTAGACAGACAATTTTTCACTTAACAGTTTTATTGCCGCATCAACACTATGAATCCGTGATCTAGTGGCCGGAACAGGTATTGTTCTACAGATAATGATATGTATTTTTAATTTAAAAAATGTGAGATGCAGCATGGTGGCATGGGAAAAGAGCACAGGGTTTTGAGATGCAGAGGGGCCCTATGAATTTTTTTTTTTTTTTGCCCAAATCCCGTTTTATTTTATTTATTTTTTCCAAATTCCGTTTTTTTTCCATTTAATTTTTCTGGGCTCTGTTTTAAAGGTTAAATTAAATTGTATTAATCAAAAAGCATGTCTAATTAATTGAAACTTACACAGTTTAACAGCAGTTTATTAAAAGTTTAACAAAAATTAGATTTTTAGGGCCCTATGAAATGCGTTTTATTTTTTACTCAAATTCAGTTTTCCATTTTAATTTTCTAGATTCCATTTTAATGGTTTAATTTTTAATAATCAAAAGCATTTTTAATTGATTTTATTAAAAATATTGTTGTTATTATTATTATTATTATTATTATTTGTTATTATTATTATTATTATTTGTGTGATTATTCCTTAAAAATAATGTTTTTATAATGATTTTATTATTAATAGTTGTACTAGTTATTAGAGATGCACCGATTGCAATTTTCCTGGCCGATTCCGGGTTTTTTTTTTTTTTTTTGGAAGTGTGACCTGCCGATACCGATTTTTGCCGATTCCGATTTTCTTTCTAAGAACTATAATTGACAGCATATACAAACAAAAATCTATGCAAATTTCAATGCAAAATTTATTTACATAATAAAAGAAATTATTAAACATTACAATTCCCCCAATCTGGACTAAATAACAGATTTTCTCTCACTTAAACAACTCTCAAAATAAAGTGCTCTGTGACTGGAAAGAGGAAGAAATGGCTAACTTAAAATGAGTTGCTGTATGTAACAAAACAGATGTCATTTCCCACTGTTTATAAATGGTCATTTTTTCCCTCTAACCTAACCTTATTAAATGTGTCAACTTTCACATCAAATTCTGACATTGTTTCAATTAATTCAGTTAGCATAATAAGAAACTGTAGAGTTGTTACCCTTGAAATGAAATTAGTATTAACAAACTCCATCTTTCCACTGCTGAGGAAACAGAAGCTGCATCTGAAGTGGCATTAGATGCATTTACACAGACAGTTTGGTGAAGCTGAGGTGCCATGAATGCATTTAGATTGCAAAATTTAAAATACATAAATAATTTTATAAGATTAATGTTTTACATATTTTTTTAAACATACAAATAAATGTTGAAAAAATGCAATGATACTTTTAAATATGACTAAACCACCACTAGGTGGCGGCAAGTGTCTGTTTCAATGAGTGAGTCATTTATTCATTCATTCAACCGATTCATTCAAACGGCTGATTCATTCAGAAAGAGGCAAGTGACTGTCCTTATGAATGGGCCACTGAATCATTGACTCACTCGATTCGTTCAAAAACGTGGATTCATTCAGTAACGAAACACCGCTCTGTGTTGCTCGGAGACACACAACAGTTCTGCTGTGGCTTTGATCGGAATTATATTCGTCAGTCAATATTTTGTCTAAAATCTAAGTCACTTAATTTTAACTTCTTGTTTATTGAAATACTATTGTATAAAATCAGTGTCACATTGCATTCGTGTTGATGTTGATATGCGGGGAAACATCATGGCCGTATAATGTTGCTTATCTAAATCATATTTTGTAAATATCTCTTTTTTTCTACCGAAGTATGCATCTATAAATTTCTGTGAGTTACTTTGTGTGTGCTGTCTCTCTCACACTCACTCAGGCTGTGCAAGCCCCATCTGGCACGACACAAATACATTATCAGTCGCCGTTTACACTGAATGCAATTACAATTAGAATCATTCTCACGCGAAACGACGTGTTTACACGCAACTGTGAGTGTGCGCGTGGCTGTGACGTCATTGCCTGCACCGCTGGCAATAAAAGGATCGGCTCTGAATCGGCGAGACGTGAGACTGACCAGCCGATCACCGATCCGGGCCGGTCATGCGAAAAATCGGCCGATTCCGATCACTGGCTGGTCAATCGATGCATCTCTACTAGTTATATATTTCTGTCACAGTTTCTCATGAAGTGACTCTCAGAGCAGTTCTAGCGATTTTATTCATGTGTTTATGTATTCGTATATTGAGGCGGCACAGGCTGAAAACACTGCAAGCGTCACACAAACTTCTGTGTGTCTGTAGTAAACGAAACCGCGCATCTGCGCCATTCATTCACATGCAGGATTTATATTTAAATAGTATATTTGCGGCTTAATATTCACAGACACTAATCCATATTGCGTTTTGATTTAAGTGTACTGACCTACTTTTGATTAATTCATCCAAAATTTTACAAATTACATGACCTTCTGCGTTATACAGTAAATTCCATTTTTATGACTGGATTCCGCGATTCTGTCTGCATTTTTGGAAGTGAGGTTTTTTTGGGTTTTTTTTAAAACAATAATGACACAAGTTACTGGTTACTTGTTTTTATCTCTCCTGTGTGAGAAAGTGGAATTCAAGAACAATGTCTAAATTGGTTATTTTCCTTTCTAAATAATTCTTTATTGAATTGTTGATTTGCTGGTGATAACAGTTTGCATCACATGTCCAGTAGTGACATACTCTGGAATACAGTCAAGATGCTGTGCTCAATATTTGGCTCTGAAACAGTTGCCCATTTGCTCATTAGTTAGATATTTGACAGCATCATCAAACTCTTGTTGATTTCAACTAATTGGAGTCTAATTGAAGTTTTCCCCTCCGTTAGGCCATTTCTTCACACGCAGGACATGTACTTCGTCTTTGTTCAGCTGCTGTCCAGCGGCTCGGCCTGGTTTGCCATCATGATCATCGTCATCACATGCCTGTTTCCTGATGTCGTCAAGAAAGTCTTTTACAGGCACCTGCAGCCGACCAGCACGCAGAAATCTCAGGTGAGCGTCAGATTTCAAGTGCTCAAGCTCTGATTGAGATGGAGTGAGAGTTTGTGTGTCACGTATGTAATTGTGCTAGATTGATGCTTTCAGAGATGACACTGATGAAGTAATACAGCATGTGGCTCACGTCACCGCATGACTTCTCACCAGCAGCTCACCTTCACTTAAACTCACTCACAAACTCACTCAGACATATCATCTGACAGCCCTGCACCAGCATTCATTGCAATATTAAAAATCTTCTGCAGAAGACACTTACGTCTGGAAATGCGATGCATCTTGTCTGGTTGAATTATGAGAATAAATAATCATCATGCTTGCTTGGTTGCTTATTTTAATGGTTACTTCCTGTTAATAGGTATTTGTGTGAGCATAGTCCTGACTGACAGGGTGTTAAAAGTTCCTCATTTAAGTGAGATTACTGTTACCATGGTACTAAAGTTTTCCAGTTCCACTGATATTTCATGATTCTCTAAATTTCTGTAGAACACGTTTATTTAAAAAGTTCAAGATTCACAGTTAAAACAATTGTGTGTAGCCTCAAAGAGTTCTAGTCTTTTAAATTAGTTTGGTGACACTATAAAGGAACTTGTATACTTTTAGTGAATTTTTTTACTCGGTGGTAAATTAAAGTTTGAAATAGCTGTGCGATGGTTTGTAAACATCTGATCACTCGGATGTGGATATGTTTGCACCAACAAGTACATTCATGGTTTTACTCGTGTATAACCTCGGCGGAGTGAGCGAAAGAAATTAACCTTAAAGATTTCTATGTCAAAGAAGGCGGATCCCCAAAGCACACCTTCCTATTATGCTATCGTTATGAACCAGTGGCAGCTTGATGGTGTTTAACAGTCGGCACAAATTTTCTAGAAACAAGCTTTTTCAAATCAACAAAACAACACATCTTTGTTTTGGCCAGATTTTAGTGTCTTTTACACGACAAAGCTTTTTCAACCAAAAATGTAAAAAAAAAAAAAAAA
This sequence comes from Tor tambroides, assembly GCA_021397915.2. Lineage (NCBI taxonomy): Eukaryota > Metazoa > Chordata > Actinopteri > Cypriniformes > Cyprinidae > Tor > Tor tambroides. The sequence continues at coordinate 21,167 of JAFVLL020002723.1, read as the reverse complement.
AAAAAAAAGCGCTTTAGCTGTTTATTTACACGACAATGTTGTTTTATGGTCTGAAAATGCAAACTTTTGAAAACAGTTTCATGTGTTTAGTGTATAGTAGTGATGGGTTGTTCGTTCATTTTGAACGAATCTTTAGTGTGACTCGGGAAGAACGAGTCGTCTCGGGAGTGATTCGTTCAGTTGCGCATGTGCAACATCCTATAGGTTCTGTACTGAATTAGTTCACCTGTTTCGAGTCTTGGGGTTTTTCGAGTCGTTCGTTGTTCACGTGACAGCCCCAAAAGCTTAACCAATGCAGTCTGAGCCGGAAAGAGAATTGATTAGTTCATCTCTCGAGTCTTCGGATTTTTCGAGTCGTTCGTTCTTCACGTGACAGCCCCATAAGCTATGCAGTCTGAGCCGAAAAGAGACTTAATAATAACCAACTCTTTATTACCTTTGTTACCACATGGAAAAGAACCATCATGACAGAAATTCACACATTTATAAACTATAAGAAATAAAAAGCCACAATTTGAGACCAGAAAGGTAATCACGTAACTGTAAAGGTGCGTTCACACCAGACGCGAATGAAGCGTTAAGCGCGAGTGATTTCCATGTTAAGTCAATGCAAAGACGCGAATAGACATCCTGCGGCGCGATTCGCGCGAATGAGGCGGCGCGAATTGAGCGTTTCAGGCGTTTGACGCGCGAAACGCGCGAGTTGAAAAATCTGAACTTTGGCGAAAATTCGCGCCGCGTTAACCAATCAGGAGCTTGCTCTAGTAGTGACGTGATTACGACGTAGCGAGCGGAGGCAGAAATCCGAAACAACAATAGAGGACAAAATCATCGTCGCTGTATGTTTATCCACTACAGAGACATCAGAGCCAGCGGCAAATGTCAGAAGGACTAGCCGAGGTTATGCTCCTCTCTTCGGGATACATGATCACTGAGCGCCCGGTGATCGCGTGGAGCTCACGGCTCCGAAATCGGCGAAGCACATTTTCAAATAGGCGCTGTTTTTATAAATAAACCGCAGATTTGAGTTTTAAACCACTACATTCTCGGCTGAAATACACGCGTCCAGTGTTTCCATAGCACATAAAGTGCATTTACCCTCTCAACAAAATCAATATGTCAGCCATTTCGCAACGAGACTGGAGCCGCCTGGCAGAAGCCCCTCCCATGACGCGAATTCGCGTCTGTTGTGAAGTAAATTTCACGCGCGAATGAAGCGAGTAAACTCAAAATGTTCAAGCGTCCAACTACGCGCGAATAGCGCGATTTATTCGCGCAAGTCGCGTCTGGTGTGAACGCACAGTAAGACTAAATAATAATAATAATAATAATAAACTATGCACCTGTTTGTAAGTAAGGTTGTAAATTAACTAATTTCTCTATCAAATGCTGTCACGTGACAAAAGAACGAATGACTCGAAAGACTGGAGAGATGAACTAATCAATTCTCTTTCCGCCTCTGACTGCATTGGTTAAGTTTATGCGGCTGTCACATGATAAACGAACGACTCAAACCCGGAGACTTGTCAGATAAGAGGTGAGATGAGCTAATCATAGACCCAGGTAAACAATTAATTAATCTTTTCTGTTTCTTATGGCATTATAATTTTGTATTGTTTGTAGTTTGATCAACGTTTGCGTAAGTAGTAGTCGTGTTAGGGAAGTAACATGTAACATTAATTATATTTTGCTAAAATGAACGACTTGAAAAAAGATTTGTTCATTTTGCTGAACGAGACTCAAAGGTCCGAGTCGGTAAATTGATCCGAACTTCCCATCACTAGTCTATAGGTATGTGTGCAGGCGCATAGTGTTTCTTTACAAAAAGGCATCGCCATCTACTGGCCTGGCATGAATAATACAGCATTTTTAGCACTCAAAAAAACAAACAAACATGAATTTGTGAAAATGTTTTCTTGTGTTTGGTCTATAGTTATGTGCCTTACAAATGACATCGCCATCTACTGGCCTGGCATGAATAATACAGGATTTTTAGTTGTTTTCGCGGATCCATGTAAAATGGGGGTTGTTTTGACAGCATTGTCATCTGTACGCAAAACGTTTCAAAAATGCATGTTTTTAGTACATTGTTGTTGTGTAAATGTACCCTTTGTTTGAAAATGTTACAGACGTTCGTTCTTCGATTACACTTGCAATATATCAGGCACTTAAAGCCATAAACACTCTGATTATGTGCGGGCATTTCTATTTGTAAACGAAACCTCAAACGACAAACGCCAAAAGCTGAACTAAAAATGCCACCAGTTTTCACTTAGTTTAATTTTTCATTAAAGAGACTATGGCTATAAGTTAATAATTTGGGGTGCGGGTGGTTTATAGTTATGTTCCTGTTATGTTACTGTCTTGCATAGGACTGAGTAACATTGGCAATTGTATTCCAAAACCATTTTTTCGCAAATGACACGTTGAGGGAAGTACTAAGCTTTGTTGATAAAAGAAATGATACAGTTAGCAAACAAATGTTACCCTGCCAGTGTTGGAAATATTTGGATTTGTACCAACTGCAATAGATGAGTCCAAATTAAGACAATAAAACAAAACATATGAATTAAGTAAATATTTTAAACCAAATATCAAATTTTTATTATCTTCTCCAATTTTGGGGGTTTATTTTTGGCCATTTTTGCCTTTATTTGAATAGGGTAGTTCGAGGGGTGACAAAAAAAAAGTGGGAGAAGGAGTGGACGATGAGCTGGGATTCAAACACAAGGCTGTCGGCGACATCCTCTTTCAAAACCTTTACTCGCATCTAACACTCAGCTTTTTTCGCAGGGGAATTAAAACACTACTTTTCTTCCTTTCGTACACTTTAATCTTTATATTCACATTTCTTTCTACATGCCCAAGTGAGGCGGTAACTGACATTCAGTCATTATTGCTGCAGTACAGTTCTGTGGCGTCAGCATACACTGCCCTGCGGATGACACCCGATCGTGTCGAAGTGCTTTCTCTCTGCGTCTGCTGCTTGTTTCCTGTTTCCTGTCTCTGTCATTTCTGAATGTGTGTGGTGAGTGGATTGTGGTGTACAGTGTGTGGGAGTGTGTATAACTGCACATGTGACTTTTCCTCCTCTTTACTGACCCTCATTGTGTTCTGTAGATGTACACCAACCGCGTGGCTATAGGTGATGACTTCATCGCACTTCAGCCTCTGTCCAGAGCCAAGAATCAGCTGGGCAAGATTAGGTAGAGTAGGAGAGACACTCTCACACTGCATGCGGAGGGAAAAAACTAACAGAGGGGGAGGAGCGCAATAAACAACTCACGTGCTTTAACAATTCACCTGCATGTGTAACCCGTACCTGCAAGTGCATGATTGAAACCAGGTGATGCGTCCTCGTACAGCATGGGCTTGAGCTCACAGCCCCATTAATAGATGCTTTTTGTAGCGTTTGGAAGTTTTAATGAGTTTTTTCTATGAAAAATGTTTATCTGACCTGCATGTTCTCAAAATGATTGTTTTTTTGTCTCTACCAGCGAGCAGAGAAAGTGATCTCCAGTCCAGCTCTAGCGAGGCATCAGTAAAAATGCTCGCTTAATCTGAATTTGAGTTTGTAGAAATTCAGCAAAAAAAATTCTAAAAAACTTCTATGATTTTTTTGAAACTCTTTGCTTTGTTCCAAAACCTAGTGATCTGTTATCCTGTCTACTTCCTGTTCTACCTTCAAAGGCAGCATCTGAACCGAAATATTGTTATTTTAGAATTCTTTAGCCAGCTTTTGCTCTCCATGTGTTTGGTTTACAGCCACAAGCTGCCAAAATGTTGGCATTATATCACCCATTGGGAGATCAAGAAAGACTCCTGTATTCAGTACAGATTTCTGCTCTATTTAGAAATACGATTGTCACTCTTTTGCAATGAGGCCACGTGTTTGAGACTTTTTGTCTTATTTTGGTTTGGTTTCTTTAAAGAATTGAAAGATTTTAGGGTGTTTTCACACTAGAGCTCTTATTTTAAACTAAAGTTTGTTCAATTTTGAATGAATGAATGAATGAATGATGCATTTATATAGCGCTTTATTGTGTATTGCTGTACACCCAGAGCGCTTTACAATCATGTGGGGCGTCTCTCCTCAACCATCACCAGTGTGCAGCATCCACTTGGATGATGCGACGGCAGCCACAGGACAACGGCACCAGTACGCTCACCACACACCAGCTACAGGTGGAGAGGAGAGCGAGTCAGAGCCAATCAAGTGGATGGGGATTATTTGGAGGCCATGATAGAGGGAATTTTGCCAGGACACCAGGGTTACACCCCTACTCTTTACGAGAAGTGCCATGGGATTTTTAGTGACCACAGAGAGTCAGGACCTCGGTTTAACGTCTCATCCGAAAGACGGTGCTTTTTACAGTATGGTGTCCCCATCACTATACTGGGGTGCTAGGACCCACACAGACCACAGGGTGAGCACCCCCTGCTGGCCTCACTAACACCTCTTCCAGCAGCTACCTAGGTTTCCCAGGAGGTCTCCCATCCAGGTACTGACCAGCTCAACCCTGCTTAGCTTCAGTGGGCAACCAGTCTTGGGCTGCAGGGTGATATGGCTGTGGCGTGAGTTGAAATTGTTTACAGTTGAAATTGTTCAGTCATTTTTGAAAGCAGTTGCCTGATGGACTTCTAGTGGCATAAAAAAATCCCTATGTGAATTTAACGTCAAGTTTGACACACAAATTTTCAGCAACCAACCAATAGCAAGTGTCTTGGTTTGACAATGACCTTCATTTTGTAAGAAATTTATAATTTGGAAACAAAGCAAAACCAAACATTCAAATTCAATGAGGCACTCATTTTGGTGGTGTCTACTCAATTTTTATATAACATTACATTATGAAATTATTCTTTTTTTTTTTTTTTTTTTTTTTTTAAATGCTGTTTGGCAAGCAGTTCTTTGGGGTTGGTTTGAATAGCTTTGGATGTTTATTTCTTCATCATTTATTCCCATATCCTTCACTGTATTTTTTTTACATTTTGTTCCCACTGGTCACTTGCAAAATTTTGCAGAACAATGGTAAATGTGACATCACATTAAACATACATAGCACAAACATTATAATTACATTTGATCTATTTTTATACGTAATGAAAACGTTTCTTGAGGAACTAGCGAAATATAAGTGATGCTTCCATATGTAGGGCCAAATGTTTCTTCACCTTTTGGAACAAATTTCACATCTGGATAGTGTCCAAGATGCCTTACAATGATGTCTACATAGGCAGTTCACTAGGTTTTGGAACAGAGCCTTGAAGTTCAGAGGAAGTGTTTTCTGGCAGTGGACATGGGGCAGTTTCATGCTCGTTCACCTTTCTTCTGTTTTCATCCGTTTGGGAGACTTACCGCGCTGTTTTGTCCTTCCAGATGGAAGCGGATAAGGTTTCAGTCAGCTCAGAATATGACACTGCTGAAATCGGGAGCAGAGGGGAGGACAATCGGCCACTGATCGCTGCTTTTCCTCCACCTCTGGTGCAGCCCCACCCTTCCCCTAGGTAGTACTCTACCCCCATCAGGCCTCCGTCTGTGTGTGTATACAGTATGTGACCGCCATGACCCAGTCATCCTGTCAAGTGACACTAGCTCTGCCTGTGATGTAACCAGGAGCGAGGGCTGCTCTGAGTGGCATGAGTCTTAGATATTTGTCATCCATTCGCTGGAGACTCTGCCGGTCTAATCTAATCTCCGCCTCAAGTGCCTTATATGTCTGCATGTCTTCTTAGTCATCCTTATTTATTGTTTTTCCCATAATCAGTTGTGTTTGTATTTAATGTGACAAACATTTGTTTGTGTCTATCAACCTTATAAATCATTGATTGAATGAGCTGCTCTTTTTCCATCCTGAATGAACAGTTACTGACAGCTATGTGTGATTCACTAATGGTTGTTAGCAGTGCTTACGCTACTGGTCTTTGTTTATAATATAATAGCATGTTTTTGTCTTACTATGGCCATGTACACACTGTAGGCACATATGGTTTTCTCTCCATTCCTGAGTGCTTCATTTTATTCTGTGGTGTTTTTATTACACAAGTGACAATTGAGTTCTACAGCTGAATTTACTGAATTCAAGACAAATTAAACTTCAATTAAATGTAAATACCAAACTAGCAGTGCAGGGCTGCAAACAAACACTTATTTTGAAAATTGATTAATCTGTCAACTATTTCATCAATTAATCGGATGAAAATCAAAACATAAATATTTTTGTTTAAATTAATTGATTTTAATTTATTATTTAAAATTCAGTGTCTTACACTATTTTCCGAATGTACGAAATGCACTACTTTTGCACTCATTTTTTTTAAATGAATCGGATTATAATCCAAACATCATAAATATTTTTAATTAAATTAATAGATTTGAATTTATTGTTTAAAATCGAGTGTCCACCACTATTATCTGGATGCACTTTGCCCAGGGAAATGCGCTACTCACTGCTGTAAACTGGAATTATTGGTGATATTTTCTGTGCACAGCACAGCCTGAAAAATCGATAATCAAATTTACTGATTTGTTTTTGTTTTTGAATTTATAGATTAGTAGTTCTAGCTGTAATGTATTGTCATATTTTTTTGGACACCAAACGAAATTGCCAACTGTTGGCCTCCGTGTTTTTGGTTCACAGCTGCAAGATGCCTAAATGCTGCTTATTATGTCAACCATTATGAGTTCAGGAGAGACTCCTGTGTTCAGTACTCACTAGTACTCACTATGTAGTACTCATTAAATCATTTTTATTTTTTTATTTTTTTTTAGGAGATTTACTCGCATTTTCACACTAGAGCTTTTACCGAAAAACTCAGTTTGGTTTGTTTGGTCTGTTTAAAAGCAGTTTTTCTAATTCAGAACTCAACCGTTTGCTCCATTAAATGAGCCCTTGAACGTGTGTTCTTGTGACTCTCTTACCTCTACAGATATTAAACCGGTAAATGTGATTTATTAATAGCTAGCACATTTATTTGTGACTGAGATGAAATGACAGCAGCATCATTTGTCATTTGGTGGTTAGTCATAGCCTCCAGCAATTACTGGGCAGGTTCTGCTTTTGATTAGAACTGCACGTTTCGCTTGAACTGCCTCTTTATTTACAGTTACAGGACATGGTTGAAGTCATGCAGCATTTAATCTTTCCACAAGTTCCTGCTAATATTGATTTTTTTTTTTTTTTTTTTTAGTAGAACTGCCAAGGTCCATGTAGTAATAGCTAAATCTTTAACCCAGCACATGGTCAAACTCAGGTTAACAAGAAACATAGAGACATGGACTTTATTTGTGGCGTGACTGAATATGATGGAGATTGTCTGTCATTATAGTTGTGGACAATCGCTAGTAAGACAATCGTCAAGCTTGCTTTATTGTAGATGCCAGAACAAAGTGTGTACCTAAAGTCCTCATTAATGCATTAGTCAACAAACACATTTGTCTCAAGAAGTGTAGTAATTCTGCAAGGCATGCTGAAGTGAGTCCGGAGGGATTTCATGTTAATATTGGTAGTTTGCATAATGCCTAGTCAGGTTGCCTGAGAGAGATCAAGGAATTGACTTCCTCAGTTCTGGCTGCATGCACTCTTTTTCCTCTTTGGTTGGTTTTTAAGTGCATCTGATTGGGAAACTGATTTGAATAAAGTCTTGTTTGGAGCACTCGGGCTGTAATTTAACATGCAGGTCTTTAGTGTTGCCTTAGTAATTGAGTATTGAGTTAAAGAGAACTGTAATTCTGTCGAGGCCAAGGATCTCTGTGGTTCTGAAAAGACGGCATCATTTATCACTCTAATGTATTCATTTTTTTGGTCATTCTTTGTCTCATTTCAGACATCTCATCTTTTAAATGTAAAACCATGCACTGCATTTATGATTTGAGTTCAGTGTTTAAGCTGTCTCCCATTATTGGTATGATCAGATGTCTCATATTTGAGGCTTTGTTCTGGTGTTACTTAAATATGCAGCTTATTTGAAAGTGTCCCTTTTCTCAAATTGGGTACAAAATGGTGTATTATTACTTTTTTTTTTTTTTTTTTTTAAAGCAATAAACAAATATATGGAAGCTTGTTTCTGCCGCTGAATAAAGAAAGGTAATTATGACTCATAATTGAGACTTTTTTTTTTTTTTTTATAATTGTGAGTTTACATCTCGCAATTCTGACTTTTCACAAATGTGAGTTCATTTGTGAACGTGAGGCCCTTTTAAACACTTTCAGATTTCAAGCCCAATTTTGTGCCCTTTTTGTGGAAGTGCTGTTGAAAGAGTATCCAATATGACAAAATATTACGACATCTAGTCATTTCCCATTATGGACATCAAATCAGTGCAGATATGTTTGTTGGGAACCATTTGGTTTCATCTCTTTCGTGTTGTGTCTGACCTCTCTTTTTCTTTTTCCAGTTTATTGAGGCCTACCAGGGCATCGGATGCGTGGACTCCATGTGCTGTTTCTCAGAGGGGCAAAATGCCTGCTCACGGCTGGGCCGGCTGGTGGAGCGAATGATGGGCCGCTGCGACCCCGCTCGGGCCACCAGGTGCGACCTCTGTCTCTCTAGCCTCTGCTGTAAGCACATCTCCTACAAGCAGGAGCACGACGAGCCCACAGCCCTGGACGAGTGAGGGCCGCCAGCGCACTAAAAGCATTCCCTAACGATTAAAATGTAGAATTTAAGACCGAAACGGGTGCATTCATTTGCCTTTAATGTAACAAAGATTAGCTAGAAGTTCCAGTGAGCTTCATCGCCTGGGACGCTCCAGGTACGTACGTATACAAGGAAACGTAGAAAAGTTACTTTGAGTCTGCCCTTCCCTGCCTGTCTTCGTCTTTCATCGTCTTCACCTTCTTTCAAGGTGCGTCCTCCTTTGCTGGTGTCGCTTTCGTGTCTTATCTCTATGTGGCAGATAAATGTTCTCTGCTGAAGATCTTGTGCCTACATAATCGCCGAAGCTGTCTCCTCATCCTCGTTCTCAGACATCACACCCAGTTATTAGCAAGGCGACCGTTTGTAGCGCCAATTTATGCAAGTATATGCTCGTCGAATGTTGGACTATGTGACTTGACCCATGGAACATCCTGTAATTTCGTGTTCTGAGACGTAGCATCCCTGTTCAAGTTTTTGAATCTGCGTCGTAGTCTTTGCCTTGCGTGTGTACCTCTCCGTGGAGGGGTTTGTGATGGCATGCGACCGTAATGCACTCCTAAGCCTCAGCTTTTCGCGTAATCGTTTTGACTGTCTGTATCTGCACTTTGGGAAGCAGGGCGCTTCCGAAACTACTCCGCGGTGGTAAGATGAGTACAAGGAGACCTGATCTCGCTTAGTGTAAGATTCCTGTTCCAGTTTAACGGCTAGAACACTGCCATCGAAGCGCAGGGTACTAGAGGAGACCTCTGCTCTGGCTGGCCAACGGTAGCCACGGTCAGCAGCTACCGCCGCTGTGATCGGCTCATTTATCGCAAAGAAAAACTCAACAAGGGACCACATCGCGATTGCGTGAGACACTGCTAACTGTAGTCTCCAAGAGGATTCTTGAATTGTTTTTGTTCGTCTTTTTTGGTTACGTTAAACTTGAAGCCTTACGGAAGTCGAATCAATCTGTTTAATTGCATGACGGCAGCGTTTCAAATTCAGTATGTTAAATGGTGGACGAATGCCAGAGACTGTGTGCGTCCTCCCAGAGTATTACTAGACACTTTAATACGCTTTATCGCTTTGTTTACCGTTTTCCCGTCTCTCAAGTGAAGCATCTAAATGATTATATGTTGTTGCATTTATCAATGATCTGTACTGCTTTTCTTCCATACGTCTTCAGATCAGTGGTTCTCAGCTGGTGGGTCATGGGCCAAAAATTAGTCACACGTTGCTACGTTTAAATTTTAAAAAATGGTCAGAAGATCCTCATATCCTCATCCCATATTGTAGCCGATAGATTTGTGAGCACCACATGTAGGCAACCCAAGTTCGTGTCACGTCTCGTAGTCCACATCTCGCTTTCTCTCCCACTTTGCTTGCTACCAACTCTCTACACAGTCATCTTACAGTAAATGCCAAACATATATCTTAATAATCATAATAATATTAAAATATAGCTGCAAGCAGCAATTAAGAGGCCAAGCACAAAAAAGGAACAATGAGTCATGCCAGCATGGCTGGGAGCATCAGACCAACTTCAACAGTGAGAGGTAAAAGAGATTTTTAGATTATTTTAGTCAAAAAATACGGGAAATAAAATCAAGAAATGCAGTCACTAGTATCGCTTCTGACCAATAGGTGGCACTGTTACCAACTTATTATGGTATGGTCCGTGTGAGGTGACATTGACAAATAGTTTGGTGTTAATATGCCTCAGAAGCAGCTTAGCGTCATGCTAACAATCGTTTATGCATTATTCGAGAACGATTTGGTCTATCGAAAAACGTTTTATAACTTTTTGCTGGCATGGACAGAAGATGATCTGAGCCAACTTCGGTAAAAATCAGGCCAACAGTTTAGGAAGGGTTAGAAAAAGTAGGTTTTCAAAGCAATTCAAAATGACAGACTGCAAGTTTGACCAAATATGGCATAATTGGTATCGATGTTCTCGGGATGATCCAAGGAATCTATTTTCATTAAAGACTATTTTCATTTTTTTTTTTTAAACCAAAAACTATTAGCATTTTTTTTTCATTATAAATGTTGACCAGAAGGTGGCACTGTTCTGATACTTTTTGAGTATCGTCAGAATATGGTCTTGATGACACTTTTCAGTTTTGCAACGATATGCTAACGCATTCGTAAAAAGTGCAGCATTTCATGGCAAATTTCAAATTTTCCTATATGGGAATATTGGGTATTAGTGTGTTCAACATGCTGCACTGAATCAGAAGAAACCAGTTATGGACAAACTCTTCAGAGGTTATAAGCAAAAATAGCCATTTTTCGTATCTCCTGACCAGTAGGTGACACTGTGCGAAAACGCTGCATGTAGCCTCAGGTGATGTTTATGATAACACGTACCAAGTTTGGTTTGAATATGCTAAAACATTGTGGAGATGTACTCATTTCCAGTTTGGCATGGTTTTTGTCAAATACATGCACATATTTTTTGAGAATGGTTTGGTTTATCAGAAACTTTTAATAACTTTTTGCCAGCATTATCTAAGCCAATTTTGGTTAAAACCAGACAAAAAAAATTGCGAAAAATCTTGACCTGAAAAAATAAATTTTGGTATGCATTTGACTCATGAGCCAAGGAATACGAGGGGAAAAAAATATTCCCTTTAAACATTACAGTTCAAAAGTTCTTAGCGTAAACCGTTCATAGCATAAACATGCTGTGGTTAATGTTGAAATTCTCCTGTATCTGTGTGCCAAATTTCATGACTTTCCCTCAAGCAGTTCTATGGACTGCCATAGACTCGAGCAGAAGAAGGAAACTAACAGATACAGTAGGTGACATCGTACCTCCGGTGCTTGGCCCCTAAAAGAACACACACATATCTTTTGTTGTTGATATCAAAATCTATGTGTCCCATCACACTCTACATTGGTTTGATTAAAAAAAATCTGGGTCCTAATGCGAAACCAGTTGAGAACCACTGTTTTAGATAATAGAGATTCAGTACTACGGTATGAAGCCAGTAAGCTGCATATGCATACATTTAACCATATAAATGCAAATACACGCTCTGATTTAAACTTTTTACCTCCTCAAAGGTCTTAAAACGGTTGTCTTCATCTGCAAACACGACGGTGGTACATTTACATTTGCCCTCTACCACTCCTTTCTATCCAAAGATAATCGCATTACTGTAGCTATCAATGTATTCTTTATCTTATATAGCATGGATCTATTTATAATATGGCTGTGCTTCAGAGGGATTAGTCCATTGGATGAAGACAATGCCCTCTGGTGTTGAAGAGTAGCAGGTCTGGCGTTTGAGGACTACAGCTTTGGAACGGCTCCGATCCTCAAGGGCTGCTTAATTCCACTCTATTTACAAATATAATATAAATTTTATAGTGAACCTATATACACATATTTTTCTACAAGCAATAGATTTATGTTGAATTAGTTTCTATATTTACTTATACTGTAAATGATCTTTTTCATATATAGGTACCATACCCAACATATTCTGGCTAGGAAAAGGTTAATACTTTAATAAGAATGTAGTCTATGTGAATGTCAAGGCTGTGGAATGATGTGTTTTATGCATTTATTCTTTTAACCATCCACATTAACCCATCTTGTACTAACGCACACTCATCCATTTCTCCATTGGCTGTGACTCTGACTGTTGCTTGCTGATCTTCATGCACAAAGAGTCCGTTAGTTAAAGAGAGATTTATAAGAAGGGGTGCACAGATAAAGAAACACTCTTGTAAAGAAGTATACTTTCAGGGATATAGTCTGGTAATCCAGTAATTAATAACCAGTCGCAAGATATTCAACATTATTGAACCTAACAGGATGGAAATCAAGAGCTAAAATTAGATATTCCTAAGTGAGGGATTGAGTTACACGAGGTGTAACTTTTTTCTATTTTTTTTTTCGAAATTATATCTTTGACATAAAATAACAATACCAAATAATTTAGTCATTTTTAAAGTGAGACAAACCAAGTAATGCCACAAAAGTTTATCAAATCCGTTGATGTTTATGCTGCTGTTTTTCCACCAAAATGATCACTTCCTGGAGGACTGTGTCATTAACACATATTAAAGGCATAGTTCAGCCGAAAATGCAAACTGTTATCAGTTATTCACCCTTGTTGTTAATGTCATTCCAAACCCAAAAGATTATTGTTCATATTTGAAACACAAATTAAGATTTTGTTCGAACTGGAGCGATTTTTATTTTTTCTTCCATAGAGTCTGTTTTGACAAAACTCAACTGTGCTTGTGCCATCTACGAGAACAAACCTCATTGGTTCTCGCTCATCAAATAAGTGCGTTTAAGCTTCTGTTTACCATATTTGATATGCTTTATGAGTGTCTTAGTCCGTTACTTTTTGATATGAAGTCTTTAACTTTTTGAAGTATTAAAATTTTGGTGAAATTGCTCTTTTAGTAAAAACATTGTGTTTCAAAGATGAACGAAAGTCTTAGGAATGACATTAGGGTGAGTAAATGATCACAGAATTTTAGTTTTTAGGTGAACTATCCTTCTAAGGATAATTTATTAAATATAGTAAGACTTAATGGCCAATAAATATTTGTTTTTATAAAATCACAGAGTAAACATCTGCAAAACAGATGTTCACAATTAGTCGTTGACCAATAAATCATGTTTCTTAATTGTTGTTTCATGGATATAGTCGTAATACCAGTTAATGATTTGCATAACAGTTGTTTTACACAATATATGCTTAAAATTTGTAAAACATTCTACATAGAATAACATTTAGTTTTATAACCTGTTTGAATTAGGGGAAAAATAGCTGGATATTAATCAAAATGATAGCACTAAAAACTGAAATATTATGCATCCCTAGTATTCAGGTCGTGCACTGGTCATAAACGTCCCTCTCTGCGCCTCTATAGCTTTGAATTGAGATCTCCACACTGTCCCCCTCACTGTTCGCAATTTCCTTGATCCTTCCAGATCTTGGAGCAACTCGGACACCTTCTTCTCCAATGACCGGAGCATCCTGACGCTCTCACCCATGGAGGTCTCTCATTGTTAATGCACCAGCCCAAAAAAGGATCAGCTCGTAGAGTCTGGAGACGCCTGCCCTTTACCCCGTCCCCCTGCCCTTATCCAGTCATCAGCCAGACTTTAAAAGCTCTGAGTATCACATCATATGTGATCAGCAACAAGGGACAGGCAGCGGCTCCTGCAAAAACCAAAGGATTTGTGTGTCTTGAGTTTCCGCTGCTAGTAAACCCATGGAACTGTACGCAAAGGGCCGCCGTCTTTCCTGAGGAAAACAAGGGGGTCTGTTTGAAGCCATAATTCCCTCTTTTAATTGCCTGATTTTCAAGGTATTAAACGTGGGCGCCGTGTAGCGCTAGCTCACAAACCTGTAGCCTCCTACCCTAAGATGCCTACCTGTACGCCCAGCCTGAGTTGTGGTTCGTACAGACTATCATGATGCAAGAATGTCGCGATGGAGTTCTTGAAGGAAAACTCACATATCATCCTTGAACTCGATCACTTTAACCTCCATCAGTCATGTGCCTGCATATTATTTCTCGTTTCCTCTGTCTCGCACATGCTATGTTGTCATCTCTAACCATTGTCACCGGTTAATTTATCATTGTTGCTGTGTTCATTGTTTTTCTGCTTGTGTTGCTAACCACTCGTCAAAGCTGTTTATTTTTTTCGTATGCGTGTGTGTATTTAATCGCGTAGGAGGGCATAGTCGGAAGAAAAGGAATGAAATTCATCCTACATGGGCCGTGGGTTATTGTAAGGCCGGAGCATTGAGACAACCGTTTTAAACTTGCTTAGATCAACTATATCGAAGTTTATGATATCAGACTGCATGCTGCACTTGGGTCAATCTGTCTCAATAACCCTGTAACAGAGGCCTAAGTCAACTGGACCTAAATGCTCCCGTTTTGAGGAGTCTAGTCTTGGGATTTCTCTTTATTTTTGCTGCAAAGGCCATTATGCTCTGGATCTCACAGGTATCGGATGATATCTGGTGCCGTGACCCGGGTGGCAGTTGGGAGTCCGATTTTATGATGGAGTATGGTTACGTTTTGAATTGTGGATTATTCTATTTTGGTACTTCTTCTCTCTAGTTTTTTTATTTGTATATCACTCTTTCATGTCAATGTTCAGACCTCCTCACCGCTGATCATTACTATTTCAGATCTTGTGTTGAAATCCAGCGGCGGAAGTGGTTTGCTATATAATGTATTTTCTTGGATTATATAGCAACGCAGTATGCCACTTGTTACTCAGAGACATTAGCAATAAGACTCAATCTAGACTGGAAATACCTGATCTAGCTGTGATGTCAGTCATCCATGTTGCGGTTTTCATCTTTTTTGTGTAAACATATGTTCTTCTAATTGTACTCTCCTTACAGTGAATATATTTAATTGCTGATGTTTATGAAAGTTCTATTTACAGAATAAATACCTTTATAAAATCTAGTGTTTCATTATGATTATTAGTATTCCATATTTCAGTTTTCATACCGTTTCACAATGCAGTAGACTTGCTTTTATAGAACAATGTTGTATGTGTGTATATTTAAAGTAAATCCCATACTAACTTTTTTCCAGTGTAATTTCCAACTATATTAACCAGTAGCATAAGTAATGGTGTGTGCACACAAAAAGTGACCCATCAAATATTCACATCACGTTATCGCTCTAGATTACTCATGGGATGTTTTTTTTGTCACTCGCACAAATTAAAAAATTGTGCGTGCTCTTCTTCATTTTCTGATATAACCAGACACATCAAACTGGACGTGTAAATAATTTCTTCGCTGATTGGCTTGTGCGACAATATGCCTTGCGAATTTCCAGCTCGACTCTACTTGCACGGAAGACGCGATTGAGGCGAATACCGCTTGTTTGCGACAATCACATCACCCAATTCACGTCATGTGGCCCTGCACAAATTCACATCTAATTGCGTCTTTGCATTGACTTTGCATGTAATCTACTCGTGCAAATATAATTAAATTGGCTTTTGGTGTGCACACACCATAAGACTCAAGAGATATCGTTGTGCTAAGCAGTTTTTCAAGTCTTCAAGTGTGGTTCTGGCAACACAGATGTTTGCAGCTACTCTTTAAACTGACTTTGAGATCATCAAGCATGAAGTGATTACAGTTTTCGCTGTATACTTCAGTGGTTTGGTTTTGTTGAAATGCAAATACTTGGAAATGTGTTTAATGGGAGATTCGCTCCAGTCCACAGTCATCCAGTGGTTAACCCAGAAAATCAACCAGGCATTTCAGACGGTGGACATCCAGGAAAATGAGGCTAACAAACCCATCTTTATCCTCCAATGACATCATGGTGTAAAATAGCCACAGGGACTGAATGTTACAGGTGACAGCAAATACTCAAGAGATTAACAACTACAGAAAAGAACAGTCTCAGATAAGCAAAAAAGTTTCTAACATTAATTTTAGAGGAAACATAACAAAACCGCAAAACTAGAAGAAATGAGTCGCAAATCTCAAGTCCGAACTAATTAGTAGTGCTTTCTGAAGATCCTGAAATGAGTAGTGACTTTACAATCGATTTCTGCCCTGAACCATCTTACGATTCTTATTCTTACATATAATAAAACTCTGCATAGTAAGTACTTGTATGCACTTGGACAATATGACAACATAAGAACACTACTTTGTCATTAAATTTGTGTTCAGATGATACACAAGGCAACTTTTTTTGAGCAATGTTGCTTGGACACTTTTCCATTGAGAATGGATAACAAATTTCTATCTGGATAATTTAGATCGGTCTTGGGCCCTGTCTCTCACCTCGTTGCCCGTTGACGGCAACATTTCCCAAAGTTGCCCAGTGTATCATCAGCCTTAGGGCTAGGTATTACCAACTAACTAACAGTGATCTATGATTTAGGACGCACCAATCCAGGTCTTCCATACATTAGGAACAGGAACTGAGCATCAATTATCTTTTCAGTAGTGTCTGTCATGAGTGCAACAGCGCCACCTTGTGCACTGGAGACACCAGCTAGGAATTTGGGCACAGGTAGGTCCACCCGCACACTTCCAGAGAACAGTTGTGACATAAATGCTGAAGAGAGGACAAAAACCACCAGAACAGATGTGTACAGTGTTTTCCAGAATGATTAGTTTGGGTCGGGACAGGACTCCATTGACAGAGCACCACAGGTAGGTCACGTCCTCCTCCATCTGACCTCAGCAAAACATGATCCAGAGACATTCAGTGCATGATTCTTCAACATCGTGTGAAATCTCTCAAACAACCCTGCAGTACTTTTTGATTCAAATCTAAAAGCATAGTTTACCTCATACTTCATCTGGTTTGAATATAACAGATAATGCCACTTCAGCAAAAGAGATAAAATGCTGCATCTCTTCTGGGTGACATTTCCTCATGAGATTCTCTCACCCACTCTGCAGGCCTTGCAGTGTGAAATCTATTTAGGGATTGTTATGCTAACATCCTTCTTCACTATGATCAATGGCTGCTCATTAGCGCTCATATATAATGCAGACGAACTGTTTCTATTTCAAGAGAATGGTCTTGTAGTTTTCATATGTGAGTCGTCTATTAATACGCATATGCATTCATAATAATATTCATGTAAATGAACCCTGTGGGACTTTTAGTCAAGAATCTGATCAAAGATGCTAACAACCTCAGACAATCATGATTAATGACCCTTGTCCTTAACAAAATATGCCAATTTATTTGAATATATTGCTAAACCATTGGTTAAATCTTGAAAATGTAAAAGCAATTTAAAGGGTGGGGTCATGCAAACTCGAATGAGATTTGAGGAGTTGTGGAGGAGGGAGAAAATGAGCATATTACCTAAATGTAAGGAGCCATTCACAGTTTGCCAATTTTCAAACTCTTCCTTTTGCAAAATGAAGAAATGAGGCCTTCAGTTCATGAACTTATTGACACTTGGTTTATCACTTTAAGCTTTTCTGCGTGGTTCACTTTTTTGCCATCTGGTGGTCATGAAGATGAAGTGTGTCCTGTGTTGCATTAGTCACTCAATGGATTTTAAAGCAATAAAAGTTATCAAAGCTACAATGTCATTTATATGTTACTAAAGTACTTATAAAATAACTAAATTATGCATATAGATACACTATATTGCCAAAAGTGTTGGGTCACCCCTTCTAATGAACAGGTTTGACTACTTTAGTAATTTCTATCAGTACAAATCTTAATGTTAAAGCATATAATGATATTCTAGGAAATTGTGATTATCTAAAGACTTCAATGTTAGAAATTACTTGTGTATGCAAATATAAGATCTTTTAATATTTAAATGAGTAGTTTTTGTCATATCATGTAGGCTATAGTGTATTATGTAATGGGCCTATAGTGTAGTATTTGGCTATCCCAGTTTTTTAAATCATTGTAGTAATAATAAACACATTGATTATAATGTAGCCTACTGTCTGTCGTGCTAAACCTGTATGTGTTTCTTTTTCTGTTGAGCTCAAAAGATGATATTTTTAACTTAATAGCCAACACGAGATATTTCTCTTTTATGTTCCACAGAAGAAAAAAAGTTACAGTTTTTTAATGAATAAATGACAGATTTTTTTTTATTATTATTATTTTGGGGTGATCTATCCCTTTAAGTAGCCTATCCAGTTACCGCGCTAACGCCAGTTCGTCAGTTGAATCCGCCATTTTGAGAGAAATTGTGATTTTAAGAGTTAAATTACCGTTTTGACCACTTCTGGATGAAAATGCCATCATTACACCACGACATGGATTTTGTAAGTATTCAGTGTCTTTAAACATTAATTTTGTCGAAGTTAGTTCAAAATGAATGTGTAATAAGACGAAATTGACAGTAAGTGTATAGAATTTGGCACACACAAGCACACTTCAATGCTTATATTTGTGTATATTTCCATAAAAAGAATAGTCTGTAAACATAGATGTTAATTTGTAATTACTTCCTTATGGAAACACTGTAAAGATATAGGCTATTTGTGTTTAACCCCAATGGTTTAGAGTAACTCAAGGTCACTGTATTGTTTTATGATTAAAAAATAAGTTTAAACTTTTTTTTTTTTTTTTGTAAGCAGGTTATTTTGTTGGGGTTGGAGAAGATAAAAGTGTAAAATGACTCCACAGATCTGGATTCTGAACATGTAAGTTGGATTTTCCCTCCTCTTTTTTCATTGATAAGAACTAAATTTCCATTCTCCAGAATTCATTCTCAAGCCAGGTTTCCATCCAAGGATTTATTTTTCTTTCTTTAATTGTCTTTTTTTTTTGTGAAAAAAAAGGTTTAACCCATAGAAATGTTTTATGATATAGGCCTAGCTGATAGAAATTCAATTTATCAATAGCTTAAGACACAATCTTTTTTCATTGAGAGGATAAATTCTTTGTGGACACTTCAAATGTTGCAAAAAACTATCGTTTTCAACGTAAATGAATGTGGTTCACATGGCAGTATTACTTACAGTCTAATAAACAGAAAAATAAAATGGTACACAACTGCACCTTTTATGAATATTGCTTGAAGGATCAAGCCTTGACCTAAATAGTCACAAACAAACATGACACATGACACTTAATAGTTATATTTACTTTGGATAAGCCAGTTGTACCGGCCTTTGGATAACATGTTACTTCTGTATCTGAATAAATACAGTGGTATTCATTGCAGGTTTATACATTATTGAAGCTCTAGGGCAGATTTGGTTTGCGATACAACAAAACTTATGCGACAATGCATGGATGCCAACACGCACACACAACCATTTTTCGGTAAAAGGTCAATTTGATGGAAACAGGCTGGAAATCTTTATGCATTTTCACACTGTTGATAACAGAACAGCACAAAAAAGTGGTTGGAAATGACTTTAGCTATCGGTCCAAAATTAATTTGAAATGTTGTGCATGTTTTAAATGCAGCTACAGGAAAGGTTTAGTGTAGGTTGTTTCCTGCGTTGTAATTTTTATAGTAAAATTCTCTGCTCTCTTGTTTTCTTTGCAGTTCACCATATGGATCTCTGACTGCAAGAATTAGTTTCAACATTTCAGAATAATCAGCCATTTTTTTCTCATCATCTTAGTTGAGGTAAGTCTAGATCCTCCTCATGTTTCTCAACTTTCAACCGAAGTGTGATGAGTTTTGCTGTGGCTGTTAATGATGATGACTCCATTTCCTTGAGCATGTTTTGCTTTGAGGACTTTACGGGCGACCTGTCTGATGGCGCCACAGCTGTACTAGACCCTAGTCAGGGTAGACACTAAACTGAATTTTCTTGCACATGTGAGGGATATAGACAGTCTATGGAAAAGCTCGTTTCTCTGGCCTGTCTGTCGGTCACACTGACCACCCGTCTCTCCTCTTGTCTTCCAGGGCTTCGACCCTCCCTATCAGAGAGACACAGCGTTCACATCAGTGATTCTCAAACGACAGACACATTTGTGAAGGTGGAAAGGATGTGGGAAAGAAAAACTGATGCTGTGGTTTCACGCTTCATTCTGTGGCACAGACAAGGCATGGTCAGTAGGAGGCAGCCAGGTTTCACTCTTTAACAAACATAGGCCATTAGTAGACAGTTCTGTCCTGACATACAGTATACAGGTCTGGGCCAACATGTACAGATAGTTTTAGATGCTCTGCTTGTGCTTGGCTGGCAGATCTGTGAACCTCTCAGAATCGTACTGCAACCAGTGCTTTGTCATGTTAATGTGGCTAAATTCAAGTTTATCTTGAGCATAGTGCATACCTGCTGAAAAAAAAAACATTCACAGTTTGGTTAATGATAATATTTGTACCACTTTGGCACTGTCACTGATGCATAAAATGTACATTACTGCAGCACTTGGTTTTATAATGCGGCACTTATTATGTTCAGAAGACCACCTAAAACATATAGTATGACGTAATGTACTAAAAACAATAACCTGAAAGATAAACACATTTTTAAGGTGCATTTTCTTTCTATTTCAGTTTGCTCTAAAAAAAAATACACCTTAATCCAAGAAAACCTAACTGTAGCCTTTCCTGCCCCACAGAAACAAAAAGCTGCTGTTATAGATCAGATGCTGTCTACAGACAAACTGAAGGCCCCATAAAGTTACAAGCAAAGAGTTAAATTGGGTTTTTGAGATTATAATCTTAGTTTATGAGATAAACAATGTTGGTTTCATGAGAATGAGGTGAGATGATATTGTAACACTATTTTTTAAGAAATCTTCTTTCATTTGAAAGACAAAAAATGCAACACATTACAGGTGCATTTTGAAATGTTTTGAAAACATCTTGTAGCCCACCTACCACCGCCCTGCACCTAGAACCCTACTAAATCTGACCTCGGAGCTTTGGCTTCACTTTTGTCGCTACTCACTGGGGATTTGTTTCAAAAATCTGCGAAACCTGTGGTAAAGACTGTAAAGAGATGGACCAACGAGACAGAGCGGGTTTTACAAGCCTGTCTCGACCTTACTGATTGGAGTGTTTTTGAGGCTGCTGCAAACGATCTGGACGAGCTCACAGAGACTGTCACTTCATA
>JAFVLL020002722.1:0-11770 GCA_021397915.2 Tor tambroides | reverse complement strand
TATTTTTAATTTTTTGTATTAAAAAATTATATCCCTCCCCACCCGCTGTGGGAATTCTCACTCCAAGTTAAACTCAAAAGTTGGCAGCCCTGCTTCACGCGCTATTGGATTTATCATAAATATAAGTTGGAAATTGGGCATGAACAGCATTTCAAGTCGAATTTATCACTGGGAAGCTCAGAAATAATTTTGATACCCAAGTTTCCTAGTTGGGTGGGCCATAAACTTTAACCTTAAACATAGTGGAGGAGAGAAACTAGTACTGTAAGAGTAGCTGTAGTACAGTTTTAAAGTTGTATTACTTTTTCTCACAACATCTACATTGCTTTCTCCTGAAGTTACCCTCATGTGTAGTTGTGTATATAAATAACCAGTTGATGTGTATTCTATGTATTGAACACAGCAAAAATAGCATTTATTTGACCAAAATTTAGGAATCATCAGGCAGCTGAATATCTACATAGCACAGCGAAGGTTTGTATAGTAACTAATGGATGGAATGCTACATCTTATTCAAAACCTGTTGGATATTGCCTAAATATCTTCTATACTATTTGGCTTTAATAAGATTTCCCCAAAAAACAGGCAAGAATGAACTCATGAATGGCCCATCCACCATGATCCCTGTTCTTTCTAATAACAAAGCACTTGAATGCGACAAACTCGTAATTACAATTTCAGAAGTGGGAAGTAGGAAGTTTATGAGCATGTAAAGGCAGCATAATTGACAGCAGTGGTTCCGAGTCCTGGTCCGGGAGAACCTCTAATACAACACATTTTAGTTGTCTCTCTAATCTAACATACCTTATTCAACAGCTCATTAGTAAATACTCAAAGACCTTAACTTTGTGTGTTAGATAAAACATCAAAAATGTGCAGTGTTGGGGGTTCTCCAGGAACCACTGATCCACAGGGTAGCAAAAAACGAGGATGAGTCTGTATCAGACCAGATACTGAGTGAGTGAGTGAGGAGTGAGAAGGGCTTTTGTAGAAGTGCTGATGAGTGTGGTGTTGAGCTGCAAGTGATTAGAACTACAGGGAAAGTGAGTACTGTGTGTGTGCGAATGGAGTGCCTGGTGTGTCCGTGGACCATGATACAAACATGTTTGATATTCTCTGACTGGATGGAATTACATTTTGAAGTTTAAAACTTACACACTGTGATTTTCTGTGAAATCTTGCTACTTTCACAAATTCTGTAGATTGGCTCTGACATGTTTAATAGTGTCGACTCATTTAGACCACAAATTGAAGCAAAAATCTGGGCAAAATTCATGCAGTGTATTCCAGCCTCAAGATGTCCTTGCTCTGATTTTTGGCTATGATCATATTATTGGAGAACATGTTAGCCCTTAAATGCATACCTCGGTCTTTAGCGACCCGGTACATCATTCTCTACCCTCTCCCTCCTTCATTTTTTTAAAGTTAGACATTAACTTTCTTAGTATTCCTCAATCTACTCATTATAAACAATACAACAAGACAAAAATAGTAAAATATAAAAGAATGCCAGTTTGATTCATTTTTTGTAAAAAGTGTATAGGGTCGCTAGAGACCCGAGGTATGTAAATGTGTAAGTATTTTTTTCTGTGCAACTATATTTACATATCTGATGACTCAATACATGCAATGCATCTTTTTTCCTCAAGCTGGCACTGTTTGATACACAATGATGATGTGATGTTTCAATCATAATTACAGCAGGCATTAAACAAATGAATATCATCAGCACAAACTGAACTGGTTTGAATGGCTTTACTGCAGCGTAATTACTGTGTGCAATGAAATATAAATGTCACTGGCATTTGATGGTGGATGTGTTGAATAAGCTGCCAGTGATCAAAATATTGAAAATGAAGTCATTGAAAAGGTTCGTTTTGAGAATATGGTTGAGATCGTGAATATGAGGCAGATCCTGAATGTACTGTGGAAGTGCGCTCTGACGATGACAGCAATGGTAAAATCATCTGCTCAAATTGAACGCTTTTAACCCGTTTAATCCCAAATTTTTCCCAGACATGAAAATATCCAAATGATGTGTCATAAGTAACCCTTTGAAATAATCAATAATTTCTTTTTGTTTTTTGGAAAAGTGTGCAAAAAATTGTGTTTTATGTTCGGTCACAACTGTGACCGGTGGGGTAATGTGTGTACTGAAATAACATTTTTCTGCAGTCATAAAAATTGTTATATATCTTAGCCCAGCTATTTTAAACTGTTTGATCACATTCTAGGGTTACTATTATGCATAAAAAAACCTTATGCAACATTGATAGGAACACTGAGATAAAAAACAAAAAAATTCAACCATCACTGCATTTCAAAATTGTTAATTTTTGTAAAATATAACATCAAATTTTTATATTAATGCTACGAGCATTACAACATCATTGTACATTTTTTTGTAACATTTGAATTTTTAATTTAGTGCAATATTTTGTCATTGCAACATTTTATTGTAATTTTCACTAGCAACTGCCATTGGATTATATTGTATACCTAAATTCACTGTTATCCCACCGGTCACTATTGTGACCGTCAACATGTTTACTCATTCTATGACCACACTCAACAAAACTAAATATATGCAAATGCATATATTAATACTAGACACCCTAAAGATCATGTGTACCAAAAATCTTTGTCATATCTTTATGTTAACATACTTTACTAGCCTTTTGTTTTGGAGCTTTGATGCAGTTATCATCTTCTCAAGGTGCAAACAGGAAATAAACTGCTCTGGTCATGTGACAATTTGCACTAATCATGTGAAACTGCACATATTTAATTGAGACCCTTTATTTTTTCCATATTTGCAGGAAGTGCACTAAAACATCAGTCAGTAAGGTTTTTAGAGCTTTATAAATGAAAACTTTTGCGGGATTAAATTAGTTAAGTTTCAAAAGGTAAAGAAATATGCTTTATTTTATTCTTCTTTAATTGTTCTTAAAATATCAAGAGTTTTTTTGTTATTGCAGCAGTTAGAGATCCATCCGTGCTGGATATATAGGTCCGGGTCACTAAAGACCCGAATATGTAATAATGATTGGTAAAACATTCATGAATTTAAGGGTTAATATAGTGAGTAAGATTATCTACAGTATTTGAACACAGTGAACGAGTAACCGTGAAAGTCAAACCTCAGTATGTTCACTTGACAGTGTGAACTCTTTAGTGCAGCAGAGAGCAGCTTCACTCTTGAATCCTGCATGTCATTGTTACTCAGATCCAGCTCTCTCAGATGGGAGTCTGATGATTGTAGAGCTGAAGACAAACTTTCACACTGCTGATCAGAGAGACCACATCCAGCAAGTCTATAACAGGATGACAGAGCAATAAAGAGGAGATGGATGGTTAAAAACATGTTTTCTGTATTCTGTGTATGTATAAGTGTGTGATGAAATGCAGCTGGAGATTCCTCATCATCATTACTACACTACTATTACTACCTCCTGTCACCTAACTTTTAAAACCTGAACAGATTTTAAAATGCTAAGTATTATACACTTGCTGATTTTCAAAATGGTTACAGAGAAAAACTAGGCATCACACTAAACGACTGAGGATAACAGACTCAGCTCTTTATTTCTTCGTGGCCTGACGAAACATACCAATTTTCAAAACTAACAGAATGCATAGTTGATATAAAAAACTGCATGACTAGTAATTTCTTACTGCTAAATTCTGGAAAAAAAAACAGAGGTGTTAATTATAGGGACAAAAACCTCTGCATGTAATGACCTAGAACACTGTGTAATACTTCATGGCTGCTCTGTTAATTCTCTGTCATCAGTTAGGAACCTAGGTGTGCTATTTGATAGCAATCTTTCCTTCAAAAGTCACGTTTCTAGCATTTGTAAAACTGCATTTTTCCATCTCAAAAATATATCTAAATTATGACCTATGCTTTCAATGTCGAATGCAGAAGCGTTAATTCATGCGTTCATGACCTCAAGGTTAGATTATTGTAATGCTTTATTGGGTGGTTTCTCTGGTGGTTGCGTGCTTAATAAACAAACTCCAGCTGGTCCAAAATGTGGCAGCTCCTCAGTACTTGAGTGAGCTCTTATCACACTATAGTCCTTCACGTCCACTACGATCTCAAAACTCTGGCCATTTGATAACATCTAGAACATCAAAATCAACTGTGGGCGGTAGATCGTTTTCCTATTTAGCGCCCAAACTCTGGAGCAATCTACCTAATACTGTTTGGTAGGCAGACACACGCTGTCAGTTTAAATCTAGATTAAAGACCCATCTCTTTAGCTTGGCTTACACAATACACTATGGCATTTCTATAATTCAAATCTGTTAAAGGATTGTTAGGATTGGCGACATTAATTAGGTCAACCGGAACCGGAAACACTTTCCATAACACTCGATGTACTTGGCCCATGACGTCATAGACGGGTACCCGAATGTATAAAGGGGCACCTGCTGACTACGTCACCAACTTTTGTTGTCTTCAGAGCCGTCTGTTTGTTCACGTGTGAAGCATCATCCTGGTGAGTCGAGCAGTGCTTTAAGGAATGTGTGCCTCTGTGTTTGGATACTAACACTTGAGGGCATATCCTGACTTTTCCGTCTTTGTTTCGGCGTCTACACGCTCATTGTGATGAGTCACGATAACGCTCCGCTCGCCTCGCGCTTGTTTCTATTCCCGAGGGATGCAGGGCAAAGTGTTTGTGTCTCGGCGGGTGCCGCACCACGGTTTTATCTCAAGCTTGTGGCAATTGCTTTGATCTGCAGTCTCCGCATACCCTTTACATCGGGTTGCCTGATGCTGTGGATAATACTTTTACCGTGCATAATGCTCATGTTGCCATAAAGATGAAGTGTGAGCACTGAATTGTTTTTAGCTCAGAGCGAGCGAGATCGTGAGATCACGGGCGGAGCTATATTCAGCTTAGCTGTGCCTCTCTAATATACATCTTATTGTGTATAGAGAGCCTTGCTGGGCATGGATGTATTGAATGCTCTGTGGAGAGAGCTTGCAAGCTTCTCTCCCAGGGTGTTTCTCTTTTGTACTTTCGGGTACCTGCTTATGACATCACGGGCCACGTGGACCAATAGGATTGGAGTTGTTTTACACATGCTTCAGGTACCGGTCACGCGGTGACGTCAGAGAACCTGCAGAATACATCACCAACTCAGTTGTCTGAGGTGATGTAAACAGCCAGGCCGAGGCATGGCAAGGGAACGCAGCATCTCGTTCCCTCTCGGGAACCCCTCTACTGTCTACTGTTCAGTGTGCTTTTAACTATTAGTTTTTTCAACTGCTTACACACAAAATCTTTACTTGTCACACAATTTGTGAACCCTGACACTCAAACACCAGAACCACACACCAAATCTGCAAAACGCAAGACACAATTCTCTATGTAACACAAAACTCTAACAGGAAGTATCTTGATTTCCTTTTTCAAACACAACCAATCAAAATGGCACACTGATTCATCAGTGCCTCACACTAACTCCTCACATGTGCTGTACTTAACACCAACCAATCATGGCTCTAGAATTGGCCTATAAATACACATCTACACAACTACACATGGTTGATGTATTTCCTTTCTTTTGTACTTTGTAATACTGTATTCACAACCACAAATGCTTACAGTAAAAAAAACTTTGGTTTCAATCCTGCTTTTGTGTTTACCATAAATTTTTCAACATCTCTCTGCCAGTTACTTTCAATCTTGTACAGAAATGTACATAGGAGCTCATAAAAGAACAGCTTTAGGTTTTGAAAAACTGTGTTGATATGATATATACAAAAATATAATATTATGGCAAAGGTGTTTGCAACATAAGACAAATGTTTGCTTTTGAGATGTGTTTGTGATATTTTGAATGCAGTGCTTCGTTTTGCAAGAGATGTGAGGCATTTTGCATTTTGTGTGTGAAAAATGTGTGTAAGCAGTTGAAAAAACTGGATATACTTTATGCTTCAATGCTCATAGGAGAAAAATATGATTTTATTCACATTTTGTTCTATGAATAAACAGTCATGTTTTGATAGATGAATTAGTGCAAACAAATTTGTTTCTTCTGTGATGATATAAATGAATGTGATGACATGAATGGATACTCACAGAGCTTTTCTGAAGTTTATCACAGCAGGTAACAGTCTCCGTCTTCCCTCAGATGATGTATTATATTTCGTGAGATCAAACTCATCCAGCACCTCCTCTGACATCTGAAGCATGTAGGAAATGGCTGTACAGTGACTAGGAGTGAGTTTCTTCTCAGAGTGTTTGTCTGATTTCACAAAATGCTGAATCTCTCTGTAAAGAGTCTGATCTTTAACTTCCAGCAGACAGAGGAACAGACTGATAGATTGTTCAGGTGACAGACGACCATTTCCCTTGATTCTGTGTTTAATGTGTTTTTTTATTTTTTTGATGGTGTATGAGCTATTCTCTGTGTATGTCAAAAAACCCTGTAAGACTCTCTGATTGGACTCCAGTGAGATCCCCAGCAGGAACCGCAGAAAAAGATCTAGGTGTCCATTTTTACTTTGAAGAGTTTTTTTAACTGCTGATATTAGCAGCTCACACAAAGGTTTTTTTTCAGATGTGTACCTCTCATATTTATCATTCAGAAACAACTTCAGTGGCTCCATTTTCTTTAACAGATGTGAATAAAACACATAGAAAGCAGCCAGAAACTCCTGAAAGCTCAGATGAATGAAGCAGTAGACTTTCCTCTGATGAATCACAGATTCCTCCTTAAAGATCTCAGTGCAAATCCCAGAATACACTGAGGCTTCAGTGACATCTATGCCGCTTTCAATCAGGTCCTCCTCATAGAACATGACATTGCCCTTCATCAGCTGTTTGAAAGCCACTTCAGCAAGTTTCACAATCACTTCTCTTTTGGACTGCAGTAGTTTTCCTGGATCTCTCTCTTTATACTTCTGTTTCCTCAAGTTTATTTGAGTGAGCAGGAAATGGATGTACATTTCAGTTAGATTTTGAGGAATTTCTGCACTGTCATCTTGTTTCAGGAGCTTCTGAAGCACAGTGGATGAGATCCAGCAGAAGACAGGGATGTGGCACATGATGTTGAGGCTTCTTGATCTTCTGATGTGTGAGATGATTCTGCTGGCTTGATGCTGGTCACTGATTCTCTTCCTGAAGTATTCCTCCTTCTGAGGCTCATTGAATCCCTGAATTTCTGTCAGACGGTTGATGTAGTTAGAGGGGATCTGATTGGCTGCTGCAGGTCTGGAGGTGATCCAGATGAGAGCAGAGGGAAGCAGATCTCTTCTCAGGAGGTTTGAAATCAACACACCCACTGATGAAATCTTAGTAACATCAGAAATTTTAGAAGCGCCTGAAAACATCAGTGAAATTCTGCTTTCATCTAAACCATCAAAGATGAACACAACTTTACACTCCTCATAAATTCTTGAGTCTAGATCTTGAAGTTCAGGATGAAAGTTCAGCAGAAGTCTGTGAAGACTGTACTGATGATCTCGGATCAGGTTCAGCTCTCGAAATGGAAGCACAAACATGAAATCGACATCCTGATTGGCTTTTCCCTCAGCCCAGTCCAGAATGAACTTCTGCACAGAGACGGTTTTTCCAATTCCAGCAATGCCTTTAGTAAGAACAGTCTTGATCTTCTTCTTCTTTTTTTTCTTCTTCTTATATCCTGGTTCAGGTGAGGCTTTAAATATGTCATTGCAGTAGATTGGAGTGTCTTGTGAGTGTTGTGTTTTGGCGGTTCTCTCCATCTGTAAAACCTCATGTTCTTCATTCACCCCTTCACTCTCTCCCTCTATGATGTAGAGCTGTGTGTAGATCCTGTTTAGGAAGGTTTTATTCTCTTGCAGTTTGACTCCCTCACATAATCTCTCATACTTATTCTTCATGTTAATTTTGTGTTGGTCTTTGACTCTCTGTAGTTCATCATTTACTGATTGGTGAGATTCCTTCTGCAGGTCTCCAGTCTGATCTCTATCCACACAGCAGAAACAAGAAGAATGAGACAAAGACTGAATGAAAGCATGAGCAGCAATATCTTCTAGTAAAGTTACCTGTGTCATTCTTAAAAAAAAGTTAAGACTATAAAAAGCTCTATAGGCCCGTTTATGCAGAAATTATTCAAGATCAGCTAGAACAAGCTTTATAAATGCCACTTAGTGATTTTTTTAGTCTCTCCATGTTTGTTTGTTTATAAAATGATGCTCCACAAATTACTATTTACCTAAAATGTCTTCTTACTTACTAAATAATAAGAATGAAACTCTCTGTGAAGATTTCGGTTTTCAGCAGTGAGCCAAAGACACTGTTAATGCACATACAGGTGATGACAATGATGGATGAGAATGAATATTTAGGCTAATCTCAAATCAAACCGATTCACACCAACATTCACACAATGCACTTCATAATTCACAAGGAAGCATTAGTTTCCAAATTGGGGACCACATAGTTAGAAATTCAAGGCAACTGTATTTGATTATGAATGGAACTAAGCTCTGTGTTGAATACTTTCTGCTTTCTGTACTGACAATTGCATGGTGTTTGCGTATTTTACCACAGTTTCTTTTCTACACAAGACAGACGCTGATCTATTTGCGCAGTCCCACATAAAGTCGAACGCACCTATTGACTTCCATTCATATACATGTGACTACAAAAAAAAACAGAAGTGCAAACTCCATGTGGAGATCTCTACTTTATTCAGTTCAACCATACCAGTATGTAAAATACTATTTAATAAATTAGCTGCATGGTTTGTGGTGTCTGTGTAAGCAGGAGCTGATGGTATGTATTTTAACATTTACAGTTCATTTGCTAAATTATTTCTGTGGCATGCTATTACCCCAAGGGTCCTCTGAAATATATATATATATATATATATATATATATATATATATATATATATATATATATATTGGTTCCCAAACTTGGTCATCTATCCCTTGTTTATCTCGACCAGTTAAACTGCCCACAGTTTTTCAGAAGAATCCTCCAGGTCCTGGATATTATTTGGTTTTCCAGCATCTTCTGCATATTTGACCCCTTTCCAACAGTGACTGTATGAGATCTCTTTCCACCACTGAGGGACTCATACACAACTATTACACAAAAGGTGCAAACACTCACTTATGTCCAAGTAGGCAATATTAGCAGCATGAAGATGTGTAAATTGTTCTTGTTTTGATATATGGGAAACATAAATATCATGTATCTTCTAAACGGCAGTGCAACATAAAAACATAAGACCTTTAAACAAAATACAGAGAAGCTTCTCGCTGTAGCCTACAAGATCCAGGGGGCGTGGTTGGATCCAGATCCAACTCGTCCAATCTTACATATACCTAAACCTACCCATCTCCACCCCCTGATCCCTAAACTCACCCATCTCCACCCCTAATCCTACCAATCTCCACCCCCTAGATGTGGATCCAACCACGCCCCCTGGATGTTGTGGACTGCAGCGAGCCCTACTTGAAAATACCTGTATTATTACAGCCATACCATTTTTTTTTTTTTTTTTTTAAGTTTGATTGATCTTTTTTTATTTATTTGGCAGAGCACATGATTATAGCAGGTTTCATGTGTAAAAAGCAAATGTTTAAATGAAGAAAAAAAGTAACTGCACACTAGGGCTGAACGATTTTGGAAAATAAATCTAATTGTGATTTTTTTTTTTTTACCAATATTGCTATTGCAATTTAATATGCAATTATTTTTTAAAGCTATTTATGTTCTGTATTATTCAACAAAGACAAGCAATAAATCATTGTATAGTATGACCAACACAATATTAGATAGATTAAACAAATGTTTTTTTCTGTAGGCCAGGCTTATATGTTACGATGAAATTATGTGATGCATGATTTGATATGAATGACATTTTTATTTAACAACTACAGTCACAGTAGTATATTGACTGATTTGTTGAACCTCCAGCCTTGTAACCATGTAATAATTATGACAACATAAACACTGACCAATAAGCCTGGTGTAAACATTAATATGAAAGTCAGTAACAAATCACACAAACTAAAGTTGATTGCAGAAATATAAAAACAAATCTGTTGCTTTACCACACTCAGTATTTAGGTAATTCAAAGTCACTGTAATAAACATATATGTAAACATGTGGATTGCACTTTTTAAACACTGTCTGAAAACTTTAGACAGACTTACAAAATATATATATATATATATATATATATATATTACCTTATTATAGGTTTCACAACAAAACCTGCCCAATTGCTACTCAAAACTAGCCCAAAACTGGCCCAATCACATTTCGAGTGGGGTCCACAGGTAAAAATCGCATTCCGGGAGGTAAAATACACGTTTTTTTTTGAAGGGTTCCCCTGGTAAGATTTGCATTTCAGGGGCTAAATATCAGGTTTTTGGATGCAAACCGCAGGCTTGGCAACACTGTAGCATGCCAACTTGATGCTTCCTCTGAAGACTGCTTAGATGTGTTCAACTTTGAAGCAGCGCTGCTTAGACCGATCGATGTGTCATCAAAGTACTGCTAGAGCTATAAGGGAGCGGACGTCTCGTTATGCTTTCTCTCACCAGTATAATCGACAGTATAATCGCAGTCTCTGCGGTTAAAAACTTGAGTTTTTTCATATTGTGATATTATCGCAAATGCAATAAATCGTTTAGCCCTAGTGCACACTCCCTTAAGCACTGTTTATTTGTTACCAATGTTTCAGCCATACAAGTAGCTTTTCCATGTGTGCCATAGTTAAGCTACATACAGTATGGTTTCTGTTGTGTGCTCTCATCTGGACCATATACCTAATCACAGATGTGATCCAAAAGAAAATTCCCTCCAATTCTAAAGCAATGGCAAAATATATATGATGTATATGAAGAGTTCAGATGCAAAAGCCGCTAAACGCCACCTCCGTCAAAAATGAGATAATGACATTGAGCGAATGCTTACGGCACATAGTACGTTCAACAAATATTTTTGCTTCAAATCCTCTAAATCCCAGCGTCAGCCCATTCAGAAATATCGATTTGTTGGCAAAAGCTTCTAAACGCCACTTCCCTTTGGCAGCAAAAGCCGCTATGTTCCGAGAACCAATCAGAAGGCACGAATTGAATCATATGATTTCGAGCGGTTTCAATATAGTATTCAATATATTCAATTTTTCTGTGGAGATCGTTTTAGATTCAGATTCAGATTTTTAACATAAAAGATGGAGTACGATGAAATGGATGAGCCTGCCCTACTGACATTGAATAGCAGAAGAAAACGTTATTTACCTCAAAACTCTGTATCTATTTTCTTTTGCCTTATAACGGGCAGTGTAAATGGCTTGGTCGCAAGTGTAGCATGCACTCATAACAGTTTTTCGTGCAGTGCTGTTACTTTGAAGGAATCTGATTTATTATACATCAAACAACAGCTCTGTTTCACCAACGACAAAGTCAAACAAGATGCCATTCTTCTGTCTCATATGGATGTTATGCCAGATGTATGTATTTTTAATGTTGGGTTGTTTGTGTAACGTCTGTTTTTTGTTGTTAAAATAAATATGCTGCCATTGTGGTTATACTGTGTGAATCTTTTCTTTTTGTTTTGTTTTGTTTTATATTTTTGGGGGATTTTTGCCTGTATTCAGACAGGGTTTCTAGTTGCAGTCTTGTCCCAAAGAGGTGGATTTAGAGGTTTTTGCAAAAAAAAGCACAAGTGGATTTAGCTGGTTTTGATGCAAAAGAAAATCTAACTTGTTAAAAACCAATGGATTGTCTAAAGTGACATTTTTGAAAAA
>JAFVLL020002721.1:0-11023 GCA_021397915.2 Tor tambroides | reverse complement strand
TATTAAAATATTTTTGAACTACTAATGACAGCCTTTACTAGAATTCATAACGTTTTATTGTAGGCTTGTTTATTGTGGTATATTTTGTCTAACTTGTTGTATAATTTGTAACAGATAATCTGTTAAGGGAATAGATCTTCCCTATAGATTTATACAGTATTACAACTGTGCTATTTTGTAACTATTGTTGCTAAATGTGCAGGCTGTTGTTTTTCATAACAAATGCTATATAGATTATTTAAAAAAAATAAATAAATAAAAAAAAAGAAAGAAAGAAAGAAAAAGAAAGTCATTATTGGCCTGGTAATGCCATGACAAATGCTACAATTAAGAACTATGGTACATTTTTTATAAGAGCATGTAAGTCAGAATCGAGAGCCATGTGTAACCTGGCCTTCACATATTCCAAGAGATGGCATAGATTAAATCATTAAGAGCCTGATCAGCTGGGGTAAGAAATAAACATCAATATAAGAAAATGTTAAATTGACTTCCCATGGCATGATGAATTAGAACATTGTGTCAAACTATAGCCTGTAAGTGCCTAAGTAATGTAAAATACTTTACATGGGCTATATGTCAACAAGTAGGCTGATTGTTAACTAGGTTATTATTGAAGTTATGTTATTAACCAACTTTGCATGTGTGGATAATGGCACAAAAGACCATTTTACAAAAATAAATATATAAACAAACAAACAAATAAATAAATCTCATGAGGGAGCATGACGCGGGACTCCACTAAAACAGCTCACACTTCAAACCCCCCTCCCCTTCTTCTTTTTTGATTTGTCCAGAAACCTGCCATTTTAGGATAACGCTAAGCACGCCCAGCACAGCACCTACTAGTCTTGCCGCGTCGTCATGGCAACGGTTCGTGGCACGTCAGAGTTTGTTGTCATTTGTTGGAAAACCCTTTCACACTGCTCAGACATTCCACGACCCAACAAACGCCGATTAAGCATGTTCAGTCGGGTGAACACAAACTCCAACCAACGCCAACAGGGGTAACACACTGATCCAACAAACTCCAACAGACTAGTTTGTTGCCGTTTGTCTGTGCGGTGTGAATTGGCCATAAAGTCTGCATGGAATCAAAATTGACTTTATTTACTTTACTATCGCACATTGCTAGCCTTGATGTTAACAATTAATCCGTGCAAGTTAATCCGGTTTGACGGCTTGGGTAGAATATCCTTAAACACACCCCTCCAACCGCTAGTTTGCTATGAGTGAGAGAGAGGAGGAGCGTAAAAATAAAACCCTGCCCTCTGTTCAATATTCCGTTTCTGCTGGAAATACATCACTACACTGAAATAAAGTCAGCAGCTACTTCGGTTCACGCGGACTTTAAGGGAGAAGAGTGAGACATCTCACCTGAGGGCTCATTGTTCTCATGCTCGAAAGAACTGTAAAGTATGCCATACTATGCCGTACTCTGCGGTTTATATAGGAAGGGGCGGGGCTTCCCGACAGCGCTGGCCTGATGGACGTGATTGTATAGGGCTTCATGGACGGCCATGCAAGAGACGTTTCCTATAGTGAGATGGCTCACTCATCTCCCTCAGAGAACCAAGGTTATAACCATAACCAAAGGTTTTTAGTGCCACTAGTGTGTGTGTGTGCGTGTCAATTAAAGCAGCACATTAATATAGAATGGTGATTAAACAGAACGGTTTTAATGCACAGTTGACCTTGTCACACACACATACGGTGGTTTTCAGTATGGTCACACTGTATATCTGTTATTAAAGAAACTTTTGAGAATTTAAAAAAAGCATTTATGAAAAAATGCTCATGTACTATATAAAAACATGCTTGCATTTAAAATAAAAATTAAAAAAGGAGTGGGGGGTTGGCACAGTGGTTAACCAGAATAATTAAAAATGGCATGTCATGCCGAAAAGTTTGCCGATCCCTGGTGTAGCTCTCACATAATTGTACAACAAGAACTCATTTTCATTTTGTTGTTTTATTGAGCTCCCTCTACAGGACAGGTGTTGACCTGCAGGTGTCATCTTGCTTTCCAGTTTACATTTATTTTGAATGTTTGTTTTTTTCCAGCTTAGAACTTTACACACCTGCAACATTCAAAAACCAACTCTAACAATGCAAAAGAAGCATTCAAAATGTGGCTAAAAGGACAGTCAGTATAAGATGTTAAGGTGATTGCGTATTTAATTATAGTTATTATATAAAATCTTCAAATAATTATATTTTTGCATTTTAACACAAAAGTAGCCTAATAGTACAAAGTGCACATACAGCTCCATCTACCGATGTCTCAGTGACCCACATTTTCTAAAAGCACCTAAGATTACACAACAAATGCTATTATGAGATGATCAGTTCATGTTTTTCTTGCAGAATGCATTAGAAGCATCACTCTTCTGATACCACATCTTGTGGAAGACATTTTCCCCAGAAAAATTCCTCCATGAGGCCTTAGCATCTGCCAGACCATTTTCCTTCAGGATCTGCTCTAACTGAAGGACAGAAACATACATTTATTACTCAATACTCGTTAAGTTTATAGTCATTGTTATATATTTAGTTATTTGGCAGACGCTTTTATCCAAAGCGACTTACAAATGAGGACAACCAAAATCAACAAAAAGCTAATTTATTTATTTATTTACAGTATATTAAACTCACCTTTGCCAAAATCTTACTCTTCACTACAGGATCATTCACATTTTGGCTTGATTTTACCTCCAGTCTCACCATCTGTCTCTTTTTCTCTGTAAGAGACACACATGATGAAGCGCTCAGGCCAAGAACAACATATATTCGGTATGACAAACAACTTTCAAAAAAAAAAAAAATAAAATAAATAAAAACTCGGGCTACCATTTATTGTCACTTCTTTAAAAATGTGTCTTTAGCAAAATATACTCTACAGCTATCATCTGCAATTTGGAGCATCGTTATATATCCTCAAATATATATTTGAATTGCATAGAAACTGTCCATCCACTTGAATTACAGTTTTAACATGAACTAAATTTGATGTGATGCATAATTATCATCAGTCATACAGAGATGAAACATCAGATTTCAATCTCATACATTTCAACTGTATATTGCTTGTTCCATATCTAGCCATATTTTTAAAACGTGCATACTTTTTAACTGAACAAGTGTATTTGTTTTTACAATGAACATGCATACTGAACCGAAAAACACTTAACAGAAATGTTCAGTACTAATACTGTTACACCCCTATTATTAACCATTTGTATTTGATTTTATTTAAAAAAACAAACATTTTTTTTAAACATCATGAGTCTGTTAATTGTGAAACCAATCAAACTGATTCAGTTTAAAAGTATCACTTCAAAGAAACAATGCTGTTTTAACCCTTGCATGGAACATAACTTAAAAACTCCTAGTTTTGTAAACATCCCAAAATCTATCTTATTGATGCATGAATAAAACTTACGAGTTAAACCTTGGTAACCACAGATTGACCAAAGTTTTGTTACACTAACCAAAGAGTAAATCATGTATTTGTAGTAAAACTGTGGTTACACAAATTGTAGTCGATACAAAAACCACGCTTACACTTTTACTATAATAAAACCATAATGTACGCAAGGGATTATGTAGCCATACAATAATCGCAAGAAGCTTTGTGTTTTGCTACTTTCCATAAAAACAAAACCTCATATTTCAAATTCAAATTCATTTTTATCAAGAAATTCAAACAACTAATGTCGTTTTGAGGCTTTTGTGGTGTGACAAGGTCTTCCTATTTGTTTTTGTATTTCAAGTCTTCCTATTTTCCCACATGGGAGTTTGGAGGGAACTTCTAAAAGCTTTCTGATTCTTCCCCTCGCAATTCCGAGGAAAATTTTAATGGAATTCACAGAATTTCAAGAGAAAAACTCAGAATTGTGAGATATAAACTCAAAATTCTGACTTTTTTTCTCACAATTCTGAGATTATTATTATTTTAAAAAATTAAAAAAGGTAACTATGACTTTGTCGTTTTGATGCTCGTGGTGTGACAAAGTTTCCTATTTGCTAGTTATGGCACAAAATAAACATCAACATCTTGTGTCTCATGTAATCGCTCAATCAGTGTTTCAACCATGAAAAGAAGTCAATTAAACAATATGACAAGCATCATGCCTGGTTTTCAGTTCCGCTGGGTGGTTAAATTAAGTGAAATGGTTAGGCATTTACTGTACTGTAGCTGCTGCTCACAACTCACCAGTGTAGCAAACGAATGGAAATTTCTCTGTACACCAATAATCGCAAAAGTATCCTTTAGTAGACATGCACGCACAGTACTGGTTGCCACCAGCATTGTTTGGCTCTGAAGAATCCCACGGTGTGAAGAGGGATTTGCTCCCATCGGACCAGACCCAGACCCAGGGAGAAAACTCATCCGTCCGATAGAGACCAATCCACATCGAACTGCTAAAACCACTGGGTAGAGATCGTAACAGCTCATTGATGTCCGTCTGGTTATTTAAGGTGGCGAGATCAGTGTGATGCTGTCTGCAGTACGTCTGAGCATTGGTCCAGCTCATTTTCTCAGACACCAAGTTAAACCCATAAGAGTTCACACCGGAGCTCAGAGCTGCGGAGAGAGACAATAATCCATTTATGGCATGTCATTTATAATGTTGAAGTGTCAAATTCAGAAACATGGTAAAGTTACTTAAAACTCATCTCTTTCGACACTACTTGACTTCACCCTAAACTTAAAAAAAAACACACATTATCTTTCTCTTTATTTATTCCTTCCCTTGCTAGCTTGTATTATTTGAACAATGCCTGAGACTTGGTATTACGAGCACTTCCTCTGTCTGTTTGCCTCTTCAAGATGAATCGCTTTATGTATTCCCCAATTGTAAGTCGCTTTGGATAAAAGCGTCTGCAAAATGACTAAATGTAAATGTAAACTTCTAGAAGCTTTCTGACTTTTTTCCCTCGCAATTCCAAGGAAAATTTCACAGGATTGAGATAAACTCAGAATTGCGAGATATAAACTCACAACTCTGATTTTGTTTGTTTTTTTCCACCACAGAATACAAAATTTAAAAAGGTAATTGCGACTTTTTATCTCACAATTCTTTTTTCTTGCACTTGCAGTTCATATATCACAATTCACACTTTTCTTCTGAGAATTGCAAGAAGAATTATTCATGTGAACAGCTCGTGAGTTGGTGTGCTCAGTTCTGAGAGCTTCTCTATACTCACTTTATTTGCACATTTAATTTCCAACATTTCTGTGGACATCTTACAGAATTACAACAGTATTCAGACAAAATAGAAGCTTGAGGGTTTGAACATTTGAACATGAAGAATTTAGGAATGTATTTTTAAGAATTTTTTTTTTTTTTTTTTGAATGTCGTGTGACCATTAACTTACATCACAGGAAACATGGCATAACCCATTAATTAATTTGAACACCGTATTTATATGTATATAAGCTGCAGTTTTAAAATTTGGGGAAAATTATAATTTCCAAGACGAATGAATCTCACCTGATATCAGCACAAAGATCAAATCAATCCTCATGATGCCACACAAATACTCCAACTGCTCTTTTCAGAGACAAGACAGGTTGTGTGTTATCGTTCCACATGTTTTACATTGAAAATAACATTCAAAAAGAGTCAGCAGAGATTTGCATTTCTAAGATACTCAAGTCACACTTCTATCTGATGTCAACAGATGAGCTTGCACTTTCACAGCGTCTGCAAGAGCAATGACCCATCAGCCAGCAAACACACACTGTTAACAATGGTAAACACAACAGGGAAAAAGGCCTAGTGTTGAAAAAATAAACACGGCTGTAAAACCTTAGGTGTGTTTTAAAACCCAACACAATCACATGGCAATTCGTACACTGTAAAAAATAGATAGTTGAAAAACGTAAAAAAAAATAAGGCAGCTTGATGCAGTAAGACTTTTGACTTCATCCGTGTAAAAATATTTTGTTTAGCAAACTTAAATTTGTTTATTCATGCAATGCTGATTGTCTTATTTTACTAATAGAAAAATGCTTGTCACAGCAACTGAAACAACAATTACTGTCTTTGAGGTTTTTTTTCTCTGTTTCCTGGATGAAAAAAGAATGTGTAAAAAGTTCAACATTATCAATTTTGTGTTTATTTACAAATGACAAACCTTAATGGATAACTTAGTCAGATATGTAAACAACATATCTTTGTAAAACTATGTTTTGTATGCTTTGTAAAACAACTTGTATATCCAGGAATATATTTCCATAATTCCATATATCCAGGAATATATATATCCAGATATAAGGGGTTGAACATACTCACAAACCTCAAGAAGGGTGGAAATCAACAAATAATTAAAAGCTCTTTACATCACAGTACAACTAAAAACTAACAATAATGACAAAACAATAACAAAAAAAGTTTAAATGAAGTCAGCAAACAGCAAAACAATAATCCTAAAACAGCAACTGCATAATTTAATCATGCTGCAATGCATGCTGGGAACTCACAAAGCCTTAACATTTCAATAATATGATAAAAATTCTTTGTTCAGACAACTGTGTTTGACTAGTTGGGGTAATTTTGTTGGTCTGACAAGGGTTTTTTGTGCATTTTTAGTATTTAAGACTGGAAAATATGCAGTTGCATTTTTACAGTGTAACTATAATCAGTAGCACTGTATAACCACTGTAATCAATATCACAGTATGCTGCTTAGAATATTAGCAGATATAGCAGTAAATCACAGTTAATCCACACCTTTAAACCAAATGAAAATTCTGCATCATCTCTTTTAGGATTCATTTGTTGCACAATTTGAGTATCAGGGATACTCTGATGTTATAAAAACTCATTTGCATCATGCCCTGTACTTCGACTTTGAGTTACACATGACTGACTAAACAAAGCAGGCAGTGAAGCAGATGATGTAGGGATTTTATTTTTTAATTTTTAAAGGGGTCATGATGCTATTATAAAGATCATTATTTTGTGCATTTGGTGTAAGAGAATATGTTGACATGCTTTAATGTTAAAAATTTTTTTTTTTCAAATACTGTACATTGAAAAATACTGGTCCAAATGCAGTGCAGTTTACGATTTATTTTCAGTCGAAAGCAAGTTAATTGTGCATGGAGAGGCCTTCAATATAGGATCACAACTATACAAACTAACCCGCTGCCTTAATCAGGATTGAAGTTCCACAAGTCACAGATTTCCATTCAGCAACCTAACAATTTCAGATTCATCAAGTGTTTAATGTCAGAGCGAGTACAATTAAGATGAAAGTGAAAAGTGAAAGTGACATGACATGTGGCCAAGTATAGTGACCCATACTCGGAATTTGTGCTCTGCATTTATCCCACCCTAAGTGTG
Organism: Tor tambroides; assembly: GCA_021397915.2. Classification (NCBI taxonomy): domain Eukaryota; kingdom Metazoa; phylum Chordata; class Actinopteri; order Cypriniformes; family Cyprinidae; genus Tor; species Tor tambroides. The sequence goes on along the minus strand of JAFVLL020002721.1, from coordinate 3,668 downwards.
CACACACACACAGCAGTGAACACACACACGCAGTGAACACACACACACTGTGAACACACACCCGGAGCAGTGGGCAGCCGGGGAGCAGTTGGGGGTTTGGTGCCTTGCTCAAGGGTCTCACCTCAGTCGTGGTATTGAGGGTGGAGAGAGTGCTGGTTATTCACTCCCCCACCTACAATCCCTGCCGGACCTGAGACTCGAACCCACGACCTTTAGGTTACAAGTCCAACTCTCTAACCATTAGGCCACGACTTCCCCAAGATGAGTCTAAATATATAAAACACACCTAGTTCGTTTACACTAGAGCGTTTTCGTTTTAAAACGGCGTTTTGAAAACGATGAAACGATCCTCGATTACACTGGCATTTCAGAAACGATGTCCGTCCACACTACATAACCGAAAACGCATGTCACGTGACCATTCATGCTGGTACAACCATAGATATGTAAAGGTAGATTCCCTATTATTTAGATGATGGATGCGTCTGCGCGCTTGGAGCGGTCGAATAGGGATTCTACCTATACATATCTATGGGCACAACAATGAGCATGACGTTATTGTTTACACGGTCATCAAGGACACACAGAGTGAATGTGGGCAGCCACGCTATCATTTCCAAAAGTCTCCGTTTCGGGCCGTTTACACTGAAACACAACCCCGGAGTTTTCAAAATAAAACGGGGTCTGCAGCACTTTCAAAAGTCTCTGTTTTCAACCTCGAAAATGCCAGAGTAGTGTAAACGATAGGCGTAACCATAGCAAAAGTTATGCGTTTTAAAACGAAAACGTACTAGCACAAACAGGGCCTTGATGTGTATACAAGTATAAATAATCTAATGTACACTGTAAAAAATGACCGTGAATTTAACGGTAATAAACTGTGAAAATGCTACAGTAAAAACCTGTTAAACGGTTAACGGTAAGTTCCCCTACTATATACGGTGTAAAACTGCAATAGACATTTCAAATACTGTAAAATACCATTTATGGGAATGAAAAAGAGGAAAAACTGTAAATTGATGTTCCCAGAATTCCCTGTGTTGCATTTCAAATTTGATGTTTTTTTAATCTTTGAAATAACTGTTTCTTCTTAGTTTTTTCTTATCAGTTATGTTTATTATGGTTGTATGTTACATCTAATGTTGTTAAATGAATGTTTATTGTATATTTCAATTTAATGAGTCTCACCATGATGGTGTTTAGTGTTTGTGTGAATGACACTGTGCACCTTCTATATATATTAGCATTGGGCTTCTCAGCTTGTGGAAACACTGCTTGTGATAGGCTTTGGTTCATCATGTGACTTTCTCATCACCACCTGATTTTGATGGTTATCAGTGTAGGTACAAAACAGATTTCAGAACTTCAATAGGTTGGTATATAAACATTACATCATTTAAAGAAATACGGTTTTTAACTGTAAATTTAAGTTAAATCCGTAAACCCTAAAACATTGCTACCATATTTTTTACAGTAAAATTCTGGCAACCACAGCTGCCAGTTTTTTACCGTAAATTTTACGGATTTTTTATTTTTTTTTTACAGTGTACTAAATGTGAGACTACTTTTCTTACCGACAGTGAGGATGGACCAATCCAGGCTTAGAAAGTCTATTTGTGACCCTGGAGCACAAAAGCAGTCTTCAGTCGCTGGGGTATATTTGTAGCAATAGCCAAAAATACATTGTATGGGTCAAAATTATTGATTTTTCTTTTATGCCAAAAATCATCAGGATATTAAGATCATGTTCCATGAAGATATTTTGTAAACTTTCTACTGTAAATTTATCAAAACTTCATTTTTGATTAGTAATATGCATAGCTAAGAACTTCAGTTGGACAACTTTAAAGGAGATTTTCGCAATATTTAGATTTTTTTGCACCCTCAGATTCCAGATTTTCAAATAGTTGTATCTCAGCCAAATATTGTCCTATCCTAACAAACCATACATCAATGGAAAGATAATTTATTCAGCTTTCAGATGATTTAGAAATCTCAATTTTGAAAAATTGACACTTAAGACTGGTTTTGTGGTCCAGGGTCACATATGTGCATTTTCTAGATCAAACAAAATGTCAAGGCTTTTAAAAGAATAGCAACCGCTCCTTCACCTCCCAGAGCACAAGCTGGTCCACGATGAACCTACCCGGTGGGGTTCTGCATTTGACATGGTGGACCGTTTCTGTGAACAGCAGCAAGCCGTCTGTGCTGCTTTAGCAGAAAACAGGAATAAGTGGTGCCTAATGCCTACTGACACAGACATCACCACACTGGAGACAGTGCACAAGGTCCTGGGCCCACTAAGCACCTTCACTGATGCCCTGTGTGGAGAAAAAGAGACAACGCTTTCTTCCGTCATCCCTGTGATGTGGAAGATACTGTCACATGTACAGGACAGTGAAACAGACTCCGTGCTAGATCAGGAAAGATCTGGAGATGAGATACAGCAGTGAACAGTTACAAATCCTTCTTAATTCAGCAACCTTCTTAGATCCTAGATTTAAGAACACATCTGTAACTAAGGAGAAGGAAGTCATTAAAGTACTTATGCAAAAGGCTGCCACAGCTGATCTCAGTCACTTGAGTCAACAAATGGAGTCAACTCAGGCAGAGCAAGAAGAACAAACAGGTGCCAAAAAACAAGACTTGGGTAGCCTCCTGTCAACAATTGTATCTGAGAAAAACAAAGAGGTGGAAAAGGGAGTTGAATGTGAAGATGGGAGAGAATATCTACAGATGCCAGCTGACAGACTGAAAAAACAACTCCACACATACAAGACCATGGAAGAGACCAGTGCCACAGAAAATCCACTTTCTTGGTGGAAAATGCATGAATCAAGCCTCCCCATTCTTTCCACATTCGCCAAGTATTACCTTTGCATTCCAGCATCAAGCTCGGCCTCTGAGAGAGTTTTCAGTACCTCTGGCCTGATTTGTAGCCCACTAAGGTCAAGTGACAGTGTTGACACATTAGATTCCTGTCCAAAAATCTGCACCTAACAAAGGAGCAAGGAGTCAAAAAAACAAAGACTGATAAGATATGAAGATGTGAACCCATTTTATTCAGTCTTCTTTTTTTTCCCCAAAATCAAAATTTAACCTGTACGCTGTACCCTGTACCCCAAAGACATTGGTTAACTACATGGGATTAGATACATTTGTGTTGTTTAACATTTAATTATTGCAGGTTTGCGTCATATTCTGAGTTTGCATTTCACTGTTTTAATTCATTTTGATGAATACTAAATCTGTTTTTTTGCGAGTGGGATGAATTAATGCACATTCACATTTAGTCTAGAACTACAGTAACAGCATGTTCACACACAACTCCTCTGTACTTCCGATTTATGGGGACAGGAGACTTGTCAGTCAATAAATGGGAAAAAAGTAACTGGCATTACTTATTTGAAAAAGTAACTCAGATATTTTCTTGTAAATTAAATAGTAATGCGTTACTTTACTAGTTACTTGAAAAAAGTACTCTGATTACGTAACTCGCGTTACTTGTAATGCATTACCCCCAACACTGGGGTTTGTTACATTCGGATACATTTTCTTTGCACCATTTGATAAAGACTGAAAAGATATGAAGAGATGATCCTATTTTAATTTTATCTCTTCGTTTTTTTTTCTTCCAAAATCTAAATGTGATCTATGTTTCATGTAGT